>JAVJIF010018706.1:0-60756 GCA_038442645.1 Agave tequilana | reverse complement strand
TACGCATGTTTCATGTTTAATACTAATTGCATATATTTATTGTTTATCCCTATGCATGATTAAGGGGGAGCTTCTTGAAGCTTAACTTTAATCCATGCATATATAACTCCATGAGTTTTGTCATCATCAAAAAGGGGGAGATTGTTGGCCCAATGGCCTTCCACTCTAGTTTTGATGATGATCAACACTCATGTAGTTATGTTTACTAATATTCTTGTGTTTCTAAGTTTCAGATCATAACAGGATATTAGTTGGTGATTAGCTTCAACAAGGAGTTTAGAAGCTTTTCATGTTGATTCCGGTGCCAAAGCTTAAAGATCATACCTTTGCACTTGGAGGATCACGCGTTTGGGATTGAGTCTACTTGAAGATGGAAGATCGACAAGAAGACTTAGGTATCCTAGTTTAGATAGAGTTTTAGATCCATTTGTAAAGCTTAGTTTAGTTGATATGCTCAAGTGCACAAACACACACGTTTATGATTTGGTTTTTGGTTTTCATGAATAATAGATCAAAACAAGTTTACCTTATACCTATGTATATTAGATATGTTCTAGATATACATACATGCTTTAAACTTGCTAGAAAAACTTATTTTGACTATCCTATTCATGTTTTGGAAAATTCTAGTTTGATAAAATACAAGTTTTGTTTTTGATAAAATTGGCAAGACACAAAAATGATGATATGATTGATATATGTCTTGAATTTTTATCACAAGTTTGGTTATCAAAGTAAAAAAATGAAAACAAGTTTTTAGAAAAACATATTTTTAGAAAAACAGTTTTTATTGTGATTAAACTATTTTTTAGATTTACTGTGATTTTATGGGATTTTATTGAGTGAAAAGACCTATTTTCAAATCCCGTATCTGTGCAGATCTGCACTGTGCCTGCCAGGCCAGTTCGGTCGACCGGACCGGTCGACCGCACACAAGTGGCGGTCGACCGGGTCGGTCGACCGATGTGCACAGACGTGCACGTCTGTTAGGCACAGTGGACGGTCGACCGAGCCGGTCGACCGGGTCTGAGAGCTCTGCTCTCGGTTTGTTTTCGGTCGACCGGGCCGGTCGACCGCTATTGCCCAACGGTCACATTTTTGACCGTTGGCGTCGACCGGGCCGGTCGACCGATGCCTGTCTGAGCTGCCAGCTCAGCCTAACGGCTAGTTTTGTATAGGGGCTATATAAACCCCATCTCTTTGGGGATTTTGGCCAAGTTTTTTAAGGAGAAAATTTCTGGTTTTAGAGGTTTTAAAACAAGTTTTCAAAAGTGTTGGGGCTTTAATTCTTCAATCTTTATTGTTTTAGGTTTTTGGAAAAATCAAAGAAAAGAATATTTTGGGAGATTTGTCTTGGTTTTCATTCTATACTTTTGGAAGGATTTTCCCAAGTGATTTTCTTTGTTGCTAGTTTTCCAAACACCTAGTTTTCCACACTTGAGCTATCTTCTATCCTAAACTATTAGGATCTTGTTTTTGTGGAAAAAGATAAGAGAAAAAAAAGGGAAAGAGAAGAGTTTGAGGTTGTTTGTTGTAAACCTCTTTGTTATAAACACCTTTTATTTGTGAATCCCTCTTCGGTAGAGGTGATCGGGTGATTGAGTTGTATCCCTCAAGTGTGAGGTGATAGTGTGTTGGTTGTGAGCCTCTTCGGTAGAGGGTGTTGTGGATTGTGGTTGTTGTAGCCTCGGGGCTTTGTAAGTTGAGAGAAGAGTTAGGTACTCCTTATAGTGGATTGGGAAATCCTACACGGTGGTGTAGGCGGGGATGTAGAGCAAGGTGCTCGAACCTCGAAACAAATCTTGGTGTTTGCGTTTTGATCCATTGTCTCTCTAACTCTCTCTCTTTACATTTGTGCAAAGCATCATTTCATACAAGCATCATACTTTCATAGCATTCATATTATATACATTGCTTGTGTTGCCTTACATCTTTCATATTGTAATTTATCCTTGATTGCTTGGCTTGATTGTGTGTGCACATATTTCATATTGCTTGGATTGCTGTGTGTGTGTGTGCCTAACTTGTACTCATCCAACAAGAGCTTCACATAGCGCCTCAACCCATTTCAAGGGGAATCAAGAGGAGTTAGTCCAGAGCCTCGCAAGGGGAATTCGGCTACACTTGTTGTATTGTATTAGTTTGTGCAACATTTGCATTAGCTTCCGCATTTAGCGCACTTAGTTTGCATTTAGTTTCTTAGATTAGCAATTACACCTATTCACCCCCCCTCTAGGTGTTTTTCAATTGGTATCAGAGCTAGTGCTCCTGATACTTAGGCTTAACATCCTAGGAGTGATCCATTTGCTTGCTAATCTCATTTGTATTTGTTTGTTTGCACATTCATATATAGTTTACCATGGACTTCATGACCCCTCCTAGCTTTGACCCTTCCAACATTGATGTTTGGAAGTATAGGATGTCCATGTACCTAAAGACCCTAGGTTTGCATGCTTTCCTTGCGGCCACCAAGAGATGTTATCTTGGTGATTGCAATCATATAGGGGCCAATGCACAAGCCCTAGAGGCCATTAGAAGCACATTACCTAAAGATTATCTTATGTGTGTTTCTAACTTTGATTCCGCTTTTGTAGTGTGGAACAAATTGACAACAACCACCACCTCCGAGCTTCAAGCACAAATCCGACAAGAAGAGGAGACTAGTGGAGAGTCCGAATCACAATGCTACATGGTCCAAGGGAATGACTCCTTGAGGTACATTCGGAACCCCACTATGATAGTGATGATTGTTCTAGTTCTTCAAATGATTATGTTGATCCCCATGCCTTGAATGAAGAACTTTCCATTGTTTGTGAAAAATTGATAGAAAAAATATAACTTGTTGAAAAAGAAAAGTCTAGATATTGAAAAAGAAAATAAAAGTTTGCATGCTAGACTTGATTGTGTTTTGCAAGAAAAGGTTGAGGTCTTAATGAAAGGGATTCATTGAGATCTCAATTGGAACTTGCACTTAAAGAAAATGAATTTTTAAAGTCTAAAAATGATTGCCATGCTATTTTGAAGAAAAATGAAAATTTGTCTACAAAAGTTGATTTTGTTTTAAAAGAGAATGTTAATTTCAAAAATAAAATTATTTCTATTTCAAATGATCTAGATGTTTGTTTAAAGAAAAACATTGTTTTGCAAAATAAGATTGATGCACATGTTTGCCATGCTAGGGTAGTATCACACACTTCACCTATTGCATGCCACACTTCTTCTTCTAAGATTAATGATGATATTTGTTTGCTTAAGAAGAAGGTTGATTGTTTGGGCTCCACTATGAGCAATGTGCCATGAACCACACACGCTTGGAAGCCTTGGTTCGAAAGAAACAAGTTCCATCTTTTATGCATGCACACCCTCCACGGCATACACATGCTCCACACGGACACACTCCTCACATGTATGCTCATGTGTACACATGTACACATTGTGGTCGAAAAGGCCATCTTGCTAAATTTTGCTATGATCGTTACATGTTGAAAATTTAGCCAAGAAGTTTGTTTGGGTTAGAGAAGGTACTAACCCCCATGGACCCAATAAGAGATGGGTACAAAGACCACCCCTCCTATAATTTTTGATGTAGGTGTGGGCTCTCACATGACGTGAGAGTGAAGACACCTTGGAGTGGATGCGTTCCGTACTTAAAGGAAATCTATTGGATGCATCACTTTCAAGGGAAGAGATGGTGGAGAGGACCACCAAGTTTTGGAGACAAGGAGAGTTGCCCTCTAGGTTTTGGTAACAATTCCTAACTCCGTATTATTTATTACATGCTTTTAATATTCTTTGTTTGTAGCATGTTTTTGATGTCTATGGATTAGTATGTTCATTCT
This sequence comes from Agave tequilana, assembly GCA_038442645.1. Classification (NCBI taxonomy): domain Eukaryota; kingdom Viridiplantae; phylum Streptophyta; class Magnoliopsida; order Asparagales; family Asparagaceae; genus Agave; species Agave tequilana. Next base: position 56,917 of record JAVJIF010018706.1, on the reverse strand, counting down.
ATGTTTATTAGATCCTTGACATACATATATAGTATTTGAGACACACATGCTTATATGAACCCATAATTAGTGTTCTCACTTTTGTTTGAGCTATAATGTACATCATGAATCTAATACATGTGAATTCACATAATAATCATGTTTTAGTTTTCCATGATGACTTTTATCATGATGATTTTTGTATTTGTTTTGATGCTTCTTGTTAAGATTACTTGTTAGATGTTAGTTTTCATTAAGACTAGGAATTATACTTGTACATATAGTGGGCCACAAATAAATCTATATATGTTTGAGCTTGAATGCTTATTTGAACCCATTAGATGTGCTAGTATAGTCTAGTTTTGATGATCCATACATTTTAGACTTGTATTCATATTTTTGGATTTATATGAGTTTTGATTTCATGTATATGTTTATTTTGCCAAAACATTAAGATATACATGTATACCCCTTGAGTCATTTGCCTTTCATGCAAATCTATATATATGGACTCAAATTGTGTTTAGGGATATGTATGTATACTTATTGTGTTGACAATTCATACATATACCTTGAATTGAAAATTGTTGTTATGAAAATTTAGTCTTTCGTGATTTTCAAGTTTTCATGTGTTCATGTTTAACTTCATGTATATGACCATCTTATCCAAACTATTGACTATACATGAGTATCCTTTTTGAGCCACGTGCCTTCATGCATAATCTTTGTGGACTCGTTATGTTTTGGATATGTATGTATATTTTAGTTTGTATTAGACATACATATGCCTTGAAGATTAGATAGTTTTGATGATTTTCATGTTTTAAGGAATAATTGAGCTTAATGAAATATTTTTATGATTATGATATTCACATTTATTTGTACACTCACCTTATTGCTTGCTCATGTTTTGTTTTCATGAGTCTTATTTATGCCTAATTGAACTTGAGTGTTTGATATGATGTGAATTTCATGTTTATGGAAAACAATTTTGTTTTATTCCTTGCTTGAAGGATTTCGTACTAGTTAACAAGTTTTTCATTTAACTAGTTGCGATGTTCTTCACTTTGGTAGAGTTTTTCAAACTAAGCTATAATTTTCAAATCTATTTTTGAAAACCCCTACCTTCTAAGGGCGGTAGGATGGGAGATCATGTTCATGTATGCCCTAAATTGAAAATCTTTAAAACTTGAATTATGATTGGGTGGTAGATAATATGATGTATACACTTGAGCTTATTGTTATGTCAATTGGTATCATTGAACTCTTTCAATTGGTATCATTTTGATCTTCTTGTATACTCATATATGTTTTGTATGTATGTATGCTTTAAATTCCAAGTATATCAAGTTCTATTGGTATCTATTTTTCATACATATATATGTTTGTGTTTATGCTAGTGCTTGAGTTTCAATTTTGTTTAAATTGATTACTTTTAAATTGTTATCAAGACTATGCATGTCTTTAGTTTGTTTTTCATAAAGGGGGAGAAAATATGATTTTGTATTTCAATTGGTATTTGTACTCCCACTCTTTATGATTAAAAGTTGTTATTTTGAACATATGATATCAACATCAAATTTGTTTATATATTTTCAAAAATGAAATATATTCTTACAATTGGTATCAAAATTTGTGTTTAGACATTCAAATTTGTTATGTTGTTTTACAATTGGTAATTTGTTATGTTTAATTACAAATGGTATTTTCAAAATTTTGTTTAAAGAAAATATTCAAAGTTTTGATTTGTATTTCCTATATGCAAGGAGAGCTTAACATCTCTCTTACATATAGATTCATGTTGAGTATATTATAAATTGAGGAGCTTGACAACTCTTCTTTATATGATATACGTGTGTAGGGGGAGCTTCACATCTCCTCTTATGCATTACATAATATGTGTTATGTGAATTGGGGCTTGTCATCCCTTCTTCATGTAATGCATATGTGTAGGGAAGCTAACTTAGCGTCTTCCTCTTCATGAATGTATATAGCATATAACATATATTGATTCTTGTTTATTGGTATCAAGATGCTTCATTGACATATTTTTAATTGATATCATGTTTGTAGTCACCCCTTATTGATTTTGTTTTTTGTTTTAGACAAAAAGGGGGAGAACATTGTTTTGATTGACAAAAAGGGGGAGAAAGATTTTTACCCCTCATTTTATCTATGGTTTTGATTGTTTACCCCTTGTTGATGATTGACAAAAAGGGGGAGAATTATTTGAGAGTTTAACATGCATATATAAAACTCAAATTACTTCTATGCATGATTGGTACATGTTTTATATGCATGCTTATGTTTTATATGCATATATTATGTTTTAATCTCAAGAATATTAAGTTTAATTGATATATAGAGTTTGCTTTGTAATTGGTATCTAGAGCTTATTTGATATCTAGAACCATTTATTGTTTATGCATACGCATGTTTCATGTTTAATACTAATTGCATATATTTATTGTTTATCCCTATGCATGAGTTAAGGGGGAGCTTCTTTGAAGCTTAACTTTAATCCATGCATATATAACTCCATGAGTTTTGTCATCATCAAAAAGGGGGAGATTGTTGGCCCAATGGCCTTCCACTCTAGTTTTGATGATGATCAACACTCATGTAGTTATGTTTACTAATATTCTTGTGTTTCTAAGTTTCAGATCATTAACAGGATATTAGTTGGTGATTAGCTTCAACAAGGAGTTTAGAAGCTTTTCATGTTGATTCCGGTGCCAAAGCTTAAAGATCATACCTTTGCACTTGGAGGATCACGCGTTTGGGATTGAGTCTACTTGAAGATGGAAGATCGACAAGAAGACTTAGGTATCCTAGTTTAGATAGAGTTTTAGATCCATTTGTAAAGCTTAGTTTAGTTGATATGCTCAAGTGCACAAACACACACGTTTCATGATTTGGTTTTTGGTTTTCATGAATAATAGATCAAAACAAGTTTACCTTATACCTATGTATATTAGATATGTTCTAGATATACATACATGCTTTAAACTTGCTAGACAAACTTATTTTGACTATCCTATTCATGTTTTGGAAAATTCTAGTTTGATAAAATACAAGTTTTGTTTGATAAAATTGGCAAGACACAAAAATGAATTGATATGATTGATATATGTCTTGAATTTTTTATCACAAGTTTGGTATCAAAGTAAAATGATATAAACAAGTTTTAGAAAAACATATTTTTAGAAAAACAGTTTTTATTGTGATTAAAACTATTTTTTAGATTTACTGTGATTTTATGGGATTTTTATTGAGTGAAAAGACCTATTTTCAAATCCCGTATCTGTGCAGATCTGCACTGTGCCTGCCAGGCCAGTTCGGTCGACCGGACCGGTCGACCGCACCAAGTGGCCGGTCGACCGGGTCGGTCGACCGATGTGCACAGACGTGCACGTCTGTTAGGCACAGTGGACGGTCGACCGAGCCGGTCGACCGGGTCTGAGAGCTCTGCTCTCGGTTTGTTTCGGTCGACCGGGCCGGTCGACCGCTATTGCCCAACGGTCACATTTTTGACCGTTGGCGGTCGACCGGGCCGGTCGACCGATGCCTGTCTGAGCTGCCAGCTCAGCCTAACGGCTAGTTTTGTATAGAGGCTATATAAACCCCATCTCTTTGGGGATTTTGGCCAAGTTTTTTAAGAGAAAAATTTCTGGTTTCTAGAGGTTTTAAAAACAAGTTTTCAAAAGTGTTTGGGGCTTTAATTCTTCAATCTTTATTGTTTTAGGTTTTTGGAAAAATCAAAGAAAAGAATATTTTGGGAGATTTGTCTTGGTTTTCATTCTATATCTTTTGGAAGGATTTTCCCAAGTGATTTTCTTTGTTGCTAGTTTTCCAAACACCTAGTTTTCCACACTTGAGCTATCTTCTATCCTAAACTATTAGGATCTTGTTTTGTGGAAAAAGATAAGAGAAAAAAAGGGAAAGAGAAGAGTTTGAGGTTGTTTGTTGTAAACCTCTTTGTTGTAAAACCCTTTTATTTGTGAATCCCTCTTCGGTAGAGGTGATCGGGTGATGAGTTGTATCCCTCAAGTGTGAGGTGATAGTGTTGGTTGTGAGCCTCTTCGGTAGAGGTGTTGTGGATTGTGGTTGTTGTAGCCTCGGTGGCTTTGTAAGTTGAGAGAAGAGTTAGGTACTCCTTATAGTGGATTGGGAAATCCTACACGGTGGTGTAGGCGGGGATGTAGAGCAAGGTGCTCGAACCTCGAAACAAATCTTGGTGTTTGCGTTTTGATCCATTGTCTCTCTAACTCTCTCTCTTTACATTTGTGCAAAGCATCATTTCATACAAGCATCATACTTTCATAGCATTCATATTATATACATTGCTTGTGTTGCCTTGCATCTTTCATATTGTAATTTATCCTTGATTGCTTGGCTTGATTGTGTGTGCACATATTTCATATTGCTTGGATTGCTTGTGTGTGTGTGCCTAACTTGTACTCATCCAACAAGAGCTTCACATAGCGCCTCAACCCATTTCAAGGGAATCAAGAGGAGTTAGTCCAGAGCCTCGCAAGGGGAATTCGGCTACACTTGTTGTATTGTATTAGTTTGTGCAACATTTGCATTAGCTTCCGCATTTAGCGCACTTAGTTTGCATTTAGTTTCTTAGATTAGCAATTACACCTATTCACCCCCCTCTAGGTGTTTTTCAATTGGTATCAGAGCTAGTGCTCCTGATACTTAGGCTTAACATCCTAGGAGTGATCCATTTGCTTGCTAATCTCATTGTATTTGTTTGTTTGCACATTCATATATAGTTTACCATGGACTTCATGACCCCTCCTAGCTTTGACCCTTCCAACATTGATGTTTGGAAGTATAGGATGTCCATGTACCTAAAGACCCTAGGTTTGCATGCTTTCCTTGCGGCCACCAAGAGATGTTATCTTGGTGATTGCAATCATATAGGGGCCAATGCACAAGCCCTAGAGGCCATTAGAAGCACATTACCTAAAGATTATCTTATGTGTGTTTCTAACTTTGATTCCGCTTTTGTAGTGTGGAACAAATTGACAACAACCACCACCTCCGAGCTTCAAGCACAAATCCGACAAGAAGAGGAGACTAGTGGAGAGTCCGAATCACAATGCTACATGGTCCAAGGGAATGACTCCCTTGAGGTACATTCGGAACCCCACTATGATAGTGATGATTGTTCTAGTTCTTCAAATGATTATGTTGATCCCCATGCCTTGAATGAAGAACTTTCCATTGTTTGTGAAAAATTGATAGAAAAATATAACTTGTTGAAAAAGAAAAGTCTAGATATTGAAAAGAAAATAAAAGTTTGCATGCTAGACTTGATTGTGTTTTGCAAGAAAAGGTTGAGGTCTTTAATGAAAGGGATTCATTGAGATCTCAATTGGAACTTGCACTTAAAGAAAATGAATTTTAAAGTCTAAAAATGATTGCCATGCTATTTTGAAGAAAAATGAAAATTTGTCTACAAAAGTTGATTTTGTTTTAAAAGAGAATGTTAATTTCAAAAATAAAATTATTTCTATTTCAAATGATCTAGATGTTTGTTTAAAGAAAAACATTGTTTTGCAAAATAAGATTGATGCACATGTTTGCCATGCTAGGGTAGTATCACACACTTCACCTATTGCATGCCACACTTCTTCTTCTAAGATTAATGATGATATTTGTTTGCTTAAGAAGAAGGTTGATTGTTTGGGCTCCACTATGAGCCAATGTGCCATGAACCACACACGCTTGGAAGCCTTGGTTCGAAAGAAACAAGTTCCATCTTTTATGCATGCACACCCTCCACGGCATACACATGCTCCACACGGACACACTCCTCACATGTATGCTCATGTGTACACATGTACACATTGTGGTCGAAAAGGCCATCTTGCTAAATTTTGCTATGATCGTTTACATGTTGAAAATTTAGCCAAGAAGTTTGTTTGGGTTAGAGAAGGTACTAACCCCCATGGACCCAATAAGAGATGGGTACCAAAGACCACCCCTCCTATAATTTTTGATGTAGGTGTGGGCTCTCACATGACGTGAGAGTGAAGACACCTTGGAGTGGATGCGTTCCGTACTTAAAGGAAATCTATTGGATGCATCACTTTCAAGGGAAGAGATGGTGGAGAGGACCACCAAGTTTTGGAGACAAGGAGAGTTGCCCTCTAGGTTTTGGTAACAATTCCTAACTCCGTATTATTTATTACATGCTTTTAATATTCTTTGTTTGTAGCATGTTTTTGATGTCTATGGATTAGTATGTTCATTCCATGTTTATTAGATCCTTGACATACATATATAGTATTTGAGACACACATGCTTATATGAACCCATAATTAGTGTTCTCACTTTTGTTTGAGCTATAATGTACATCATGAATCTAATACATGTGAATTCACATAATAATCATGTTTTAGTTTTCCATGATGACTTTTATCATGATGATTTTTGTATTTGTTTTGATGCTTCTTGTTAAGATTACTTATTTAGATGTTAGTTTTCATTAAGACTAGGAATTATACTTGTACATATAGTGGGCCACAAATAAATCTATATATGTTTGAGCTTGAATGCTTATTTGAACCCATTAGATGTGCTAGTATAGTCTAGTTTTGATGATCCATACATTTTAGACTTGTATTCATATTTTTGGATTTATATGAGTTTTGATTTCATGTATATGTTTATTTTGCCAAAACATTAAGATATACATGTATACCCCTTGAGTCATTTGCCTTTCATGCAAATCTATATATATGGACTCAAATTGTGTTTAGGGATATGTATGTATACTTATTGTGTTGACAATTCATACATATACCTTGAATTGAAAATTGTTGTTATGAAAATTTAGTCTTTCGTGATTTTCAAGTTTTCATGTGTTCATGTTTAACTTCATGTATATGACCATCTTATCCAAACTATTGACTATACATGAGTATCCTTTTTGAGCCACGTGCCTTCATGCATATATCTTTGTGGACTCGTTATGTTTTGGATATGTATGTATATTTTAGTTTGTATTAGACATACATATGCCTTGAAGATTAGATAGTTTTGATGATTTCATGTTTTAAGGAATAATTGAGCTTAATGAAAATATTTTTATGATTATGATATTCACACTTTATTTGTACACTCACCTTTATTGCTTGCTCATGTTTTGTTTTCATGAGTCTTATTTATGCTAATTGAACTTGAGTGTTTGATATGATGTGAATTTCATGTTTATGGAAAACAATTTTGTTTTATTCCTTACTTGAAGGATTTCGTACTAGTTAACAAGTTTTTCATTTAACTAGTTGCGATGTTCTTCACTTTGGTAGAGTTTTTCAAACTAAGCTATAATTTTCAAATCTATTTTTGAAAACCCCTACCTTCTAAGGGCGGTAGGATGGGAGATCATGTTCATGTATGCCCTAAATTGAAAATCTTTAAAACTTGAATTATGATTGGGTGGTAGATAATATGATGTATACACTTGAGCTTATTGTTATGTCAATTGGTATCATTGAACTCTTTCAATTGGTATCATTTTGATCTTCTTGTATACTCATATATGTTTTGTATGTATGTATGCTTTAAATTCCAAGTATATCAAGTTCTATTGGTATCTATTTTCCATACATATATATGTTTGTGTTTATGCTAGTGCTTGAGTTTCAATTTGTTTAAATTGATTACTTTTAATTGTTATCAAGACTATGCATGTCTTTAGTTTGATTTTCATAAAGGGGGAGAAAATATGATTTTGTATTTCAATTGGTATTTGTACTCCCACTCTTTATGATTAAAAGTTGTTATTTTGAACATATGATATCAACATCAAATTTGTTTATATATTTTCAAAAATGAAATATATTCTTACAATTGGTATCAAAATTTGTGTTTAGACATTCAAAATTTGTTATGTTGTTTTACAATTGGTAATTTGTTATGTTTAATTACAATTGGTATTTTCAAAATTTTGTTTAAAGAAAATATTCAAAGTTTTGATTTGTATTTCCTATATGCAAGGAGAGCTTAACATCTCTCTTACATATAGATTCATGTTGAGTATATTATAAATTGAGGAGCTTGACAACTCTTCTTTATATGATATACGTGTGTAGGGGGAGCTTCACATCTCCTCTTATGCATTACATAATATGTGTTATGTGAATTGGGCTTGTCATCCCTTCTTCATGTAATGCATATGTGTAGGGAAGCTAACTTAGCGTCTTCCTCTTCATGAATGTATATAGCATATACATATATTGATTCTTGTTTATTGGTATCAAGATGCTTCATTGACATATTTTTAATTGATATCATGTTTGTAGTCACCCCTTATTGATTTTGTTTTTTGTTTTAGACAAAAAGGGGGAGAACATTGTTTTGATTGACAAAAAGGGGGAGAAAGATTTTTACCCCTCATTTTATCTATGATTTTGATTGTTTACCCCTTGTTGATGATTGACAAAAAGGGGGAGAATTATTTGAGAGTTTAACATGCATATATAAAACTCAAATTACTTCTATGCATGATTGGTACATGTTTTATATGCATGCTTATGTTTTATATGCATATATTATGTTTTAATCTCAAGAATATTAAGTTTAATTGATATATAGAGTTTGCTTTGTAATTGGTATCTAGAGCTTATTTGATATCTAGAACCATTTATTGTTTATGCATACGCATGTTTCGTGTTTAATACTAATTGCATATATTTATTGTTTATCCCTATGCATGAGTTAAGGGGGAGCTTCTTTGAAGCTTAACTTTAATCCATGCATATATAACTCCATGAGTTTTGTCATCATCAAAAAGGGGGAGATTGTTGGCCCAATGGCCTTCCACTCTAGTTTTGATGATGATCAACACTCATGTAGTTATGTTTACTAATATTCTTGTGTTTCTAAGTTTCAGATCATTAACAGGATATTAGTTGGTGATTAGCTTCAACAAGGAGTTTAGAAGCTTTTCATGTTGATTCCGGTGCCAAAGCTTAAAGATCATACCTTTGCACTTGGAGGATCACGCGTTTGGGATTGAGTCTACTTGAAGATGGAAGATCGACAAGAAGACTTAGGTATCCTAGTTTAGATAGAGTTTTAGATCCATTTGTAAAGCTTAGTTTAGTTGATATGCTCAAGTGCACAAACACACACGTTTCATGATTTGGTTTTTGGTTTTCATGAATAATAGATCAAAACAAGTTTACCTTATACCTATGTATATTAGATATGTTCTAGATATACATACATGCTTTAAACTTGCTAGACAAACTTATTTTGACTATCCTATTCATGTTTTGGAAAATTCTAGTTTGATAAAATACAAGTTTTGTTTTTGATAAAATTGGCAAGACACAAAAATGAATTGATATGATTGATATATGTCTTGAATTTTTTATCACAAGTTTGGTTATCAAAGTAAAATGATAAAACAAGTTTTAGAAAAACATATTTTTAGAAAAACAGTTTTTATTGTGATTAAAACTATTTTTTAGATTTACTGTGATTTTATGGGATTTTTATTGAGTGAAAAGACCTATTTTCAAATCCCGTATCTGTGCAGATCTGCACTGTGCCTGCCAGGCCAGTTCGGTCGACCGGACCGGTCGACCGCACCAAGTGGCCGGTCGACCGGGTCGGTCGACCGATGTGCACAGACGTGCACGTCTGTTAGGCACAGTGGACGGTCGACCGAGCCGGTCGACCGGGTCTGAGAGCTCTGCTCTCGGTTTGTTTCGGTCGACCGGGCCGGTCGACCGCTATTGCCCAACGGTCACATTTTTGACCGTTGGCGGTCGACCGGGCCGGTCGACCGATGCCTGTCTGAGCTGCCAGCTCAGCCTAACGGCTAGTTTTGTATAGGGGCTATATAAACCCCATCTCTTTGGGGATTTTGGCCAAGTTTTTTAAGGAGAAAAATTTCTGGTTTCTAGAGGTTTTAAAACAAGTTTTCAAAAGTGTTTGGGGCTTTAATTCTTCAATCTTTATTGTTTTAGGTTTTTGGAAAAATCAAAGAAAAGAATATTTTGGGAGATTTGTCTTGGTTTTCATTCTATATCTTTTGGAAGGATTTTCCCAAGTGATTTTCTTTGTTGCTAGTTTTCCAAACACCTAGTTTTCCACACTTGAGCTATCTTCTATCCTAAACTATTAGGATCTTGTTTTTGTGGAAAAAGATAAGAAAAAAAAGGGAAAGAGAAGAGTTTGAGGTTGTTTGTTGTAAACCTCTTTGTTGTAAACACCCTTTTATTTGTGAATCCCTCTTCGGTAGAGGTGATCGGGTGATTGAGTTGTATCCCTCAAGTGTGAGGTGATAGTGTTGGTTGTGAGCCTCTTCGGTAGAGGTGTTGTGGATTGTGGTTGTTGTAGCCTCGGTGGCTTTTTAAGTTGAGAGAGGAGTTAGGTACTCCTTATAGTGGATTGGGAAATCCTACACGGTGGTGTAGGCGGGGATGTAGAGCAGGTGCTCGAACCTCGAAATAAATCTTGGTGTTTGCGTTTTGATCTATTGTCTCTCTAGCTCTCTCTCTTTACATTTGTGCAAAGCATCATTTCATACAAGCATCATACTTTCATAGCATTCATATTATATACATTGCTTGTGTTGCCTTGCATCTTTCATATTGTAATTTATCCTTGATTGCTTGGCTTGATTGTGTGTGCACATATTTCATATTGCTTGGATTGCTTGTGTGTGTGTGCCTAACTTGTACTCATCCAACAAGAGCTTCACATAGCGCCTCAACCCATTTCAAGGGGAATCAAGAGGAGTTAGTCCAGAGCCTCGCAAGGGGAATTCGGCTACACTTGTTGTATTGTATTAGTTTGTGCAACATTTGCATTAGCTTCCGCATTTAGCGCACTTAGTTTGCATTTAGTTTCTTAGATTAGCAATTACACCTATTCACCCCCCCTCTAGGTGTTTTTCACACTTGTTATAGTCAACTTATCTTTTTGCTAGTCAACTAACCCAGTCAAACCTTCTATACTAGTCGACTTGCTTCCGACCCTAGTCGACTATCTTTAGTTCCAACTGTTTTTAGGTTCTTATAGATTGAGGACTTTACCCTTTAGTTATGATCTTGGCTATAGTTGGATGGATCTAGTTTTGAGGAATAGGTATTGATTAAATTGATCTGACCTGATAGACCTTGGATATATATATCTGATATGTTACTGACTTTTGGGATCTTATGATTGACCTTGATAGAGTGAGAGTGTGTGATGACCTTGATCAGACTGGAGTGTGGAGATCTGAATAGATGTGTCAGAACATTGGTTATTTCAGTTATTGAGATGTGAATATATTGATGACGTGAGGATCAGAGTTGATTGATAGGGTGAGAGAACTGATCACTGATTATTGATATATTGAGACGGTTGTTTATTGTACCAGATTACTCGATGTGAATTGATATTGATGTTCATGATAACTATTGAAATTATGAGTTGGTAAATTCATTAGTATTGTATTAAGTACAAGTATGAGATTTTGGAACGGTTATGAGATTGTATATTGGCTAGAGGTGTCTAGACTGTTACTGTATTATTCCTGTTATTGAAAGTTACTGGGAAAATATTGTCGGACCGTAACACTTTCATTGTTCTATTGTTCTACCGTTTACACGGTAATATTGTTCACATTATTATTTTTACATTGATATTGTTATTGTCATCGTATCGTCCCAGTAATCGAAATAATATGGATATTGATTGTTAAAAATGATAATGTAAATTGACAACTTACACTGGGATTGGGAAAATTGATGGAGGAGACAGCGTCTGTATTTTGGGTAGACCTAGGATACAGGTTGCGCAGCCGAGATACGGTTCCACTGCAGGGTTCCGGGGATGACTGACATCCCGTGTTGTTCATATTATCATTATTATTGACACATTGTTATTGTTATTGTTATTGACTACCTAGCGGTAGGACCTGGTTCAGCGCCAGGTGATTGGGCCGTGGTTCCGGGTATGTACGGAACTCACCTAAAGCATGGACAATGTCTCTTCTATTAATTTCAACAAACTTAGGACCCTGATTGACACGTGTAGTAGGCGTAGTATGGGATGCGTCTATTACAGGTGGCAATTAGTGTTCGCTAACATAATAAATGATAATGAACTGTTAATGCATTGTGACTGACCGTAATCACCTGATTGTAAATATATATCACTATGATAGACATATGATTGTAACACCAGATTTATATACTAGATTAGTGATATTGCTAGGATACACATCTAGACATCAGTTATTTGTTACAGTTGTTTTACTTGTCTTTTATTTGCACACTTATTCATGTTATTATTATTCAGTTGTTTATTTATCATGTTATTTAGTTATCCTATGTTTGCAGTTATCTTGTTATTATTCTGTGCACATTGTTTATATGCACGAGCAGTCCTTTTTACACACCACTCACCAGGTCGCTTTCTGACGACCCTGGATTTGCACATCCAGATATTGGACGCTTTGTTTCTATTGTGCAGGTGTTCGATGAGACGGTACGCTTTGCGAGGAACTTGGGTCCTCTCCCTTTTTATTCTGGTATTCTTACCTCTTTTTATTCTTGTTTCTATATTTTTCTTGATTCATGCATATCAGATTCACTCTCTATTCCAGTGCTTTTTATATGATATCATGCGTGGATGTTTATATGGGGATATTGCGGTGATTATTGATTGATTTGGTTTGGATTTATAGCTTATTCAGGTTACTTTAGGCTTAGCGTATATATGTGGGGTATTTTCCTCGCGTATATACGTCGCCGACTCTCGCCGCGACCCCGTTTCTACGTATTTTGGGAAGCGGGGCGTGACAGGGTTTTTGTGGTATCAGAGCCAGGTTTCGACATAAAACGGACTTGATTCCTACCGGTGACTTGAAACAAGTTATAATTACACTGCAATATACATATACTATCCATTATGATATTAATTCCATTTGGAATTGGCCGTCCTTTTGGAAATCTTTATCTTTGATCCTTTGATATCCTTGATTTCTACTCTTTTCCTTTTAGAGTGATCCGAAATTTCATCTTGCTTCTCGTCCTTCTTCTCGATTCTATTCCTTGACCTTGTCTCTTGAGATTGGTTACTCCTTGCTGAAGCTGGTAGCAGAGATCAGAGCGCGCAGCTGAAGCGTGGTGTCCCAATGAGGCGACGTGGAAGCTTGTTTGTGTTCTCTCTTGATTTTTGATTCTTTTATCATTCCCTGCTTTATTTGAATTTCGAGGACGAAATTTTTATAAGGTGGGTAAAATGTAATATCCATAAGTAAATAATACTGTATTTCTATTTTTTTGTATTTATTTTTACTGTACTTAATTTTTATTATTATTTATTAGTGTTATTGTTATTATAGATATATGTTATTATTATTGTTCCTCTTTCATTGATTCCTAATCCTACTCATTTGCATAGACCCAAACCCATCAATATTATACTCATTACCCTTTATCTCAACTTATACCGAATACCCATGATCCAAACCCGTGACCCTTCAACCCGAAACCCATTATCCAAGTATCTTAATCCCAACAACCCAAATCCAAATCTAAACTAACTAATCCTAAAAACCTAACCAAATCACCATCCTAATCTCCTGCCATCTACATCCAGCCACCCTTGCCCATGCTACTGCCCTCCATCCATGAACCACAACCCATCCATTTTCCCTTGTACCACCATGTGCACCTAGCCTCTCTTCTTCACCATGAGATCACACCTCTCCGTCATGTCGTCGAGCCACGCGAGAGTCCTCCGGTGAACCCCCAACTCCCTCCCCCTTGCTGACTGTCGTGACTGCCCTTGGCCATGTCCGCCACCACCCCCCAGGCCGGATCTCCTCCCTTGGCGCGCCCAGCACTCCACCAGCGCAGCAACAGCAGACCCGAGCCCCCCTTGTGCGCATCTTGGCCGGAGCATCTCCAACACCACCGAAGCATCCCCATCTCCACTCCGGCGAGACCCGACAGCAGCACACCCTCTTGCTTCCTCCCTGACGCAGCCGAACAGCGAGGCCGTGCCCCTTCCCATTGTTACCGAGCTCCACCAACAACAGGCGCCCCTTCCCCCTCCCCATTGGCCAGCGTGAGTCCCCTCTCTCCATTTTATGTTTGGGTTTAAGCTTAATGATGTGTATATTTGTATGTTAAGTACATGTTAGTATATGGGTGCTAATTTGTATCATGTATGTGAGTGTTGGTGCTTTGAGTGCGTGAGTAGTGGTGTGTGTAGTTAAATGTGGGGATTAATAATTTACCTAGTGGTTGAGTCTGTTTTAATGTGTATATATATTTTAGTGTTAGTTATATGTGTGTGTGCATTTTCATTGCATGTGCGGGAAAATTCTTACTCCGAGCCATTTTTCGTCACGCCGTGGGTCGCCATGGATCACCGTAGGCGAGCGCGAACGCACCCACGCCCTTCATGGCGAGATGCTCTATCCAACGACATCCTCTGCGGTTCCCGATGCCTGCGACAGAGCCTCCATCGGTGCGCCGCAAGTTGCTCCGAGTATTTCACGATCGTTTGGTGAGATCCGGATCATTCGGATCCGTGCTCGTTGTGGACCCGATATATAGGCGATTCGAAGACCTATCCATGGGATGAACCGTAGATCAGTACTGGTTCGTGCAGTGAAGACCAGACGGCGATTCGGTTCCAAAACTGCGTCATTTCATGTGAGTATTCGTTCTTATGCATTTCCTTATTCGTCGTTGTCTGTATGCATTTACATATTACACTTATCATTTCATGCGGCTTCCTGTTATATGTTAGCAGTTTAGCTACTTGTACTACTTCATGAGACACCCACGATTGCTCACTTTAATTACCTAGTTCATAGGAGCTTGTATCAGAATCATTTTTTGTGTTGGTAGATCGCCGTTGTTGGCTTAGGCCTAGTATTGATATACCATAGACCGGACTTGACCTCATTACTGATATAGCTGTGATAAATCCTAGAATGAATATACATGTTGATTTTGAGGTTGATGGATCATTGAAAGAGCTTAGGGAACTATACTATGTGAAGTGATTTTCAGTCATATTGTTTGGTGGCATATCTTGATGATAACGAGTGTAATATCTACCATTTTCGTGTATTTTAGGAAATTGTTATAAAGCCTTGATCATACACACAGACATGTATATTAATCGACTTGCCCTTCTTTTAGTCGACTAATACTTCTTCTAGTCGACTTACACATGTTATAGTGGACTTATCTTTTTGCTAGTCGACTAACCCAGTCAAACCTTCTATACTAGTCGACTTGCTTCCGACCCTAGTCGACTATCTTTAGTTTCGACTGTTTTTAGATTCTTATAGATTGAGGACTTTACCCTTTAGTTATGATCTTGGCTATAGTTGGATGGATCTGATTTTGAGGAATAGGTATTGATTAAATTGATCTGACCTGATAGACCTTGGATATATATATCTGATATGTTACCGACTTTTTGGATCTTATGATTGACCTTGATAGAGTTAGAATGTGTGATGACCTTGATCAGACTGAGTGTTGAGATCTGAATAGATGTGTCAGAACATTGGTTATTTCAGTTATTGAGATGTGAATATATTGATGACGTGAGGATCAGAGTTGATTGATAGGGTGAAAGAACTGATCACTGATTATTGATATATTGAGACGATGGTTTATTGTACCAGATTACTCGATGTGAATTGATATTGATGTTCATGATGACTATTGAAATTATGAGTTGGTAAATTCATTAGTATTGTATTAAGTACAAGTATGAAATTTTGGGACGGTTATTAGATTGTATATTGGCTAGAGGTGTCTAGACTTTTACTGTATTATTCCTGTTATTGAAAGTTACTGGGAAAATATTGTCGGACCGTAACACTTTCATTGTTCTATTGTTCTACCGTTTACACGGTAATATTGTTCACATTGTTATTTTTACATTGATATTGTTATTGTCACCGTATCGTCCCAGTAATCGAAATAACATGGATATTGATTGTTATAAATGATAATGTAAATTGACAACTTACAGTGGGATTGGGGAAATTGATGGAGGAGACAGCGTCTGTATTTTGGGTGGACCTAGGATACAGGTTGCGCAGCCGAGATATGGTTCCACTGCAGGGTTCCGGGGGATGACTGAAATCCCGTATTGTTCATATTGTCATTATTATTGACACATTGTTATTTTTATTGTTATTGACTACCTAGCGGTAGGACCTGGTTCAGCGCCAGGTGATTGGGCCGTGGTTCCGGGTATGTACGGAACTCACCTAAAGCATGGACAATGTCTCTTCTATTAATTTCAATAAACTTAGGACCCTGATTGACACATGTAGTAGGCGTAGTATGGGATGCGTCTATTACAGGTGGCAATTGGTGTTCGCTAACATAATAAATGATAATGAACTGTTAATGCATTGTGACTGACCTAATCACCTGATTGTACATATATATCAATATGATAGACATATGATTGTAACACCAGATTTATATACCAGATTAGTGATATTGCTAGGATACACATCTAGACATCAGTTGTTTGTTACAGTTGTTTTACTTGTCTTTTATTTGCACACTTATTCATGTTATTATTATTCAATTGTTTATTTATCATGTTATTTAGTTATCCTATGTTTGCAGTTATCTTGTTATTATTCTGTGCACATTATTTATATGCACGAGCAGTCCTTTTTACACACACACTCACCAGGTCGCTTTTTGACGACCCTGGATTTGCACGTCCAGATATTGGACGCTTTGTTTCTATTGTGCAGGTGTTCGATGAGACGGTACGCTTTGCGAGAAACTTGGGTCCTCTCCCTTTTTATTCCGGTATTCTTACCTCTTTTTATTCCTATTTCTATATTTTTCTTGATTCATGCATATCAGATTCACTCTCTATTCTAGTGCTTTTTATATGATATCATGCTTGGATGTTTATATGGGATATTGCAGTGATTATTGATTGATTTGGTTTGGATTTATAGCTTGTTCAGGTTACTTTAGGCTTAGCGTATATATGTGGGGTATTTTCCTCGCGTATATACGTCGCCGACTCTCGTCGCGACTCCGTTTTCACGTATTTTGGGAAGCGGGGCGTGACAATGATCTTATGTTTATTAAGTTTCAGATATTCAATCAAGATCTTAGTCGGTGTTTAATTTCAACAAAAGATTCGAAGTCAAGTTTTGAAATTATCACATATTGATTCAAGAGCTCGCACTTCAAGATTGCATCAAGTACTCAAAGAGGAGTCTATCTCATTTGGATCAAGTCGAGATGGAGATCAAGATTTTTAAAAAGAGAAGATTTTCAAGAAGACTTGAGCCTTAATTTGTAAGTTTAAGATTTTTGTTTTAGATAAAATATAAAAGATAGATTAGTTATGGATTGCTCAAGCTCATACATACACACACAAAAAAAAAATTCATATATTGTCTTTTATATTAAATATTTTGTATTTTTCAGTTTAACCACTTTAACTTTAAAAGATTATGTTTACATGTTTTTTATCTCAATAGAAAAGGTTTTATATTTTATAATATTTGTTGGATTCTATCCACATATATATGAGCTTTATATATTTATAGAAACTTATTTCTATGAGTTTTGGTTTATCATGAATACATCTTTGTGTTTTTAGATTTTAAGAATATATCTTTCGGTTTCACGAATAGATTTCGTCAAAACAAGTTTACATTGGTTTATATACATATTGGATCTCATTCATATACATTGATGCTTCATACATGTTTAAGAAACTTATTTTGATGAGCTTATCTCAGATGTTTAAAGTTTGTAAAACTTATTTTCGAGCTTATTATTAAAAACAAGTATATTTCATTTACGATGTGTATTGGATCATTTCTAAACATTATACTTCAAATGTATTTCAATATCTTGTTTTATATTTGTACAGGTTTTGAAAAAAATCAGTTTTTCATTTTAAAGTTTGAATTTTAAAAAATACGATTTTTGGTTTAAGCTTTAAATTTTTATTCCTCAAAAATAGTTCACATGTTTATGATATGTGTTGATTTTTGATCATACATATTTGTGCTACATAGTATTTTAATGAACCTATTTTTGTGAATTTTATGGAGATTTTATAGGATGTAAAATTTATTTAAAAATGTTCAAAATTGGGATCTGGGGCTGCTTGCAGTCGACCCACCGGTCGACCGAAGGCAGGCGTGGTCGACCGCCAGTCGATCGACGTGCACACATGCACGAGCCCAAAGTGCGGTCGACCGACTGGCTCAAGCCCACTTTCAGGCTTGGCTCGGTCGACGGACAGAGATGGGTTTTGGGTGCGATCAACCGGGCGATTGACTGACAACCCTAACGATCAGAAATTTGATCGTTGGCCGGTTGATCGAGTGGTTGACTGATAAGCCAATCTGGTTTGTGTTCAGCCTCTAACGACTAGTTTTCTGAACACCTATAACTTGGGTTCTCTTGGCCAGTTTTTCAAGATTTTCAAGTGCTAATATTTTTCCACTTCAACTAAGTTTTCAGCAAGTTTTTAAATAATTTTTGAGCTTCAAATCAAAAATTTTATTTTGTTTCAAACTTTTGGAAAATCAAAGAAAATTAATTTTAGAAATCTAGTTTTTAGTTTTCATTTCTCTATCATTTCAAGAGTTTTCTTTTGTGTTTCTTTTCTAAAATTTTTGTTCACTCACATATTTGAGCCCTTCATTGCAAATCTATCCTCTAAGATCATTGTATTGTGAGGTGTTTTGTTTGTGGTCATTTGAGATCACCAAGTCTTATTTGTGGTCTAAGTGATCACCAAGTTGTATTTCTTTCTTTGCGTTGTGCCTGACTTTGTGCCTACCCTCTTGTGTAGAGGTGTGAGAGAGTTAGAGTTGTGTACTTCAGATTATAAGTTGTAATTCCTAAGTGGAGGTCCCTTTGTGGAAGGTCCTTGGTAGACAAAGTGAAAATCCTTCTGTGTGAAGGCGGGGACGTAGAGCAGTGGCTCGAACCTCGAAACATATCCTTGTGTTTGTGTTTGGATCTCTCTATCTCTCAATTCTCTATTCTCTTTATATCTTGTATTGTTATTATTGCTCATATTCATTCATCTTAGATATTGTTTGTGTGCTCACACAAGTATTCAACCAAGAGATTTATTGAAGCACTTCAACTCATAATTTAGAGGAATCATGAGGAGAAGTTCCAGAGCTCTTCACGGAGAATTCGAACTCACTCTTGGTTATACATTGTGTGCTAATGTAAAAGTTTTAATTCTATATTATTTGTCATATAGATTAGCACTACACCTACTCACCCCCTCTAGGTGTATTTTTCAATTGGTATCAGAGCTAGCGCTCCTGATATTCGGTTTAACCACTTAGGAGTGTGAGCCTCTTTTTTTTAATCTAGTTATTTGCTTTGCACACATAGTATTTATACTCATGGATTATGATATTTCTTACATTGATATGTGAAAGTTTAAGATGAGTGCATATTTAAAAGCATTAGGCTTGCATGTTTATCTTGCCACCATCAAAAGTTCTTATATTAGTAATGGTAAGTCTATTGAGGCTAATTCACAAGCGTTGATGGCACTTAAGTACACACTAAGTAAATAACACATTTCTTTGATTTCTCATTATGATTCCGCTTTTGCAGTGTGGAACACATTGACCTCGCTCAAAGAACAAGCTTCAAACAATTTAGAGAGAGAACCTATTGGAGATGAGTCCGAGCAAGCGTGCAATATGGTCCAAGAAAATGACTCCCTTGAGGTAACTTCAGATACTCATCTTGATGATTGTGCTAGCTCTTCCAATAATGATAATGCTATAGATGCACATGCTTTAAATGAAGAGTTTTTTATGTTTTGTGAAAACTTGCTTTCAAAAATTAAGCTTTAAAGAAGAAGAGTTTTGAATTAAAGAAGGAAAATGAGACATTATTTTCAAAACTCAAACTTGTCTTAAAGAAGGTTGAGGTTTTAAGTGAATGGGATTCCTTAAAAACCCAACTTGATTTTGTTTTAAATGAAAATGAGTTTTTCAAAAATAAAAATGATTTGGATGTTGTTTTGAATAACAATGATGTTTTATCTTCAAAACTTGAATGTGCTTTAAAAGAAAATGATTTTTTGAAAAATAAGATTATTTTAATTTCTAAAAAATTGGAATGTATTTCTTTAAGATTCTTTGAAAAATGATTTTGCTTTTCATTCTTGTCTTGCTTCCATTGCATCATCTTTTTGTGATAAGAATATTGTTTCTTTAGCTTGTTGCACTTCTTCTTTCATTGATAATAATATTTATGCTTTGAAAAAGAGTATAAATTGTTTGGGCTCCACTTTGAGCCAATGTGCTATGAACCACAAGAGAGTAGAATCTATGTTTCACAAGAAACATGCTCCACTTATGCATGCAAACCACGACATACACATGCTTCTTATGTTCATACACATAACACTATGCATGCTAGAGTGTACACTTGTACACACTATGGTCGTAAGAGACACCTTGCAAAATTTTGTTATGATGGGTTAAATGATTTAAATTTTGTAAGTAAACATGCATGGACCCAAGAAAGTTTCGGTTGCAAAATTCATTCCTATTTCATTTAATGTAGGTCTGAGCTCTCACAAGATGTAATATCCCTAAGGAAATAATACTGTATTTCTATTTTTTTAAGTATTTATTTTTACTGTACTTAATTTTTTATTATTATTATTAGTGTTATTGTTATTATATATATATGTTGTTATTATTATTATTGTTCCTCTTTGATTCCTAATCCTACCCGTTAGCCCATTACCCATTACCCTTTTATCTTATATCCACAATCTTATCCATTAACCGTTATCCTATTTTATCTCTACCCGATAACCCACTACCCATGACCCGTAACCCAATTCTAACAACCACATCTTATCTTAATCCAAACCCTAACTAACAAATTCTTATTATCCTAATCTCCCCATCTCTAACACACAGCCGCCATTACCAAGATCCCCACGCCCACCGAGCTCCTTCCCTCAGCTAAGACACAACCGCCCCCTTGCAGTCCAGCGCGAGGCCCTGCGCAGGGACGCCCCAACCCACGCCCAGGCCCGGCGGACCTCTCCACCAGCGCCCACGCCCAGCAGGGCGCAAGCCCCCTGCCCTTCTCCCTTAGGCCTGCTCCCTTCCCCAGCACGCGGCAACATCAACGACAGCGCCTTCTTCCCCTCTCGGCAGCCCGGGTTGCCATCTCCCACTCCTGCAGCATCCGGACAACCCCCATCACCTCCTGGGCACTCCGCCGCCTTGCTGGAACATCCACGACGCAGTATCACTCCTCCGTTGAGTCGCCGCATCGTCGAGCTCCCATTGCTGTGAGTGTTCACTTTATTCTTTTTATTTATTTGATCAGTTATCGGTATCGTTCATGTGATTGTAGTTCTATTTAAAAAATATTATTATTATTGCTTTTATCTTGCCATTCGTGTCAGCTATTTAAATTGTCTAATTAAATTGCCTGTATTTAAGAATTGTAAAGCTTCACTATAATGGAGACTTGAACTTTCCTTGTTGGTAACAAAGTAGATGAGAGTTCATAGGATATTTTTAGTATTTATTTTAATGTAATATAGCCTTATTGAAGACTGAATATTGGACTTGAATCTATTAGTGAGTGTTTGTTCTCATGCCTTTCTTTATTTACTGTTGCCAGTAATGTTCATGTATCTATTCGTATCATTTCAGATTATTATATGACATATTGGACCAGTATGATTACATGTACCGTTTCATATGACATCAGTGACAGTATTCCTTACACATTTAGTTGATAGAAACATTTATGGGCATCGGTTCATGTGTTGGTACCATTACTGGCATAGGTCTAGTATTGATATACCATAGGTCGGACTTGACCTTGTAACTGATGTAGCTGTGATAAATCCTAGAATAAATATACATGTTGATTTTTGAGATTGATGGATCCTTGAAAGAGGTTAGAGAACTATACTATATGAAGTGATTCTCAGTCATATTGTTTGGTGACATATCTTGATGATAACGAGTGTAATATCTACTATTTTCGTGTATTTTTAGAAATTGTTATAAAGCCTTGATCATACACACAAGCAGGTATATTAGTCGACTTGCCCCCATTATAGTCGACTAATACTCTTTCCAGTCGACTTAGCATAGTCCTTTAGTCGACTAAGTTTCTATTTAGAAAGTTGTGTACTCTCTGTTTGTCGACCATAAGCTATATTAGTCGACTTGTCTTTTTCTATAGTCGACTTACACCTTTTATAGTCGACTTATCTCTCTTGCTAGTCGATTAGACCAGTCAAGCCTCCTATATTAGTCGACTAATTCTGGTTCTGATTATCTTTAGATCTCTTATGGATTAAGGACTTTACCTCTTAGCTATGATCTTGGCTATAGTTGGATGAATATGGTTTTGAGGAATAGGCAGTAATTGGGTTGACCTGACCTGTAGTTTTAGATATATTCTCTTGATATGTTACTTGAGTTTTGGAGATCTTGTGATTGACCTTGATAGAAGTAAGAGTGTGTGATGATCTTGATCGGATTAGAGTGTGGAGATCTGATTAGATATATCAGAACATTTATTATTTTAGTTATTGAGATTTGAATATATTGATGATTTGAGGATCAGAGTTAATTGATAGGGTGAGAGAACTGATCACTGATTATTAATATATTGAGATGGTGGTGTATTGTACCAGATTAGTGATACGGATTGATACTTGATGTTCACGATGATTGTATAGAGACTGTTGGTTGATAGATTAGTTACTATTGTATTTTAGTGCAGATGGATATGAGATATTGACCGGTTCTAGATTAGATTGTCTATTGAGCAGTATCTGGATTCGTTATTGTATGGATTCATGTTATTGAAAGTTACTGAGAAAATATTGTCAGACCGTAACACTTTCATTGTTCCATTGTTCTACCGTTTACACGGTAATATTGTTCACATTGTTATTGTTACATTGATATTGTTACTGTCACTGTATCGTCCCAGTAATCGAAATAACATGGATATTGATTGTTATAAAATAATAATGTGAATTGACAACTTACACTAGGATTGGGAAAAATTAATGGAGGAGACAGCGTCTGTATTTTGGGTGGACCTAGGATACAAGTTGCGCAGCCGAGATACGTTCTACTGTAGGGTTTCGGGGATGACTGACATCCCGTATTGTTCAAATTATTATTGTTATTGACATATTGTTATAGTTATTGATATTGACTACCTAGCGGTAGGACCTGGTTTAGCGCCAGGTGATTGGGTCGTGGTTCCGGGTATGTACGGAACCCACGTAAAGCATAGACAACGCCTCCAACTAATCAGTTTCAATAATTTAGGACTTCGATTGACACGTGTGATGGGCGTAGTATGTGATGCGTCTATTACAGGTGGCAGTTGGTGTTCGCTGACATAATTAATAATGATAAACTGTTATAATATATTGTGACTGATCGTAATCACCTGACTGTATCACATATATAACTATGTTAGACATATGATTGTACACATGACCGGATTGTATACCAGACTAGTGACATATGCTAGGTTACACATTTTAACGTTAGTCCTTTTATCATGATATAGTTATATATTGTTCATAGCTTTGTTCTTGATATTGAGTATACTGTTATCTTTTGTTTCAGTTTATCATGTTGTTATTGCTTATGTTGTTATTGTACACGAGCATTCCTCTTTACACATACACTCATTAGGTCGCTTCTGACGACTCTAGATTCGTACGTCCAGGGTATTGGACATCTTCTTATATTGTTTAGGTGTTTGTGTGATCGTACGCTTCGCGAGGAGCTGGACTCTCTCTCTTTTGATTTTGGCATTCTTTCCTTTTTTTATTCTTGCTATTATTCTTTGATTCCTAGATATCACACTTAGCTTCTACTCTATTTCTTATTTCATCTGAGATCATGTGTAGTCATTATATGTATTGTTGCAGTGATCGTTGAGCTATTATGCTTTAGGTTTATAACTTGTTCAGATTACTTTAGGCTTAGCGTATATACGTGAGGTATATTCCTTGCATATATACGTCGCCGACCTTCGTCGCGACTCCGTTTTCACGTATTTTGAAAAGCGGGGCTTGACACAAGATGTGAGAGTATTGGTGCCTTGGTGGTAGATGCGTTTGAGCTCAAATGAACACTATATTGGATGATCGCTATCAAGGATATTTTGGTGGGAGGACCACCATATTTTAGAGACATTGAGACTCGTTCATCAATTTGGTAACTATCTATATTTTTCATGTTATATTTATGTTTATATGCTTTTAAATTAATGTTCTTAGCATATCTTGATTTTCATGCTCATTAGAATTAAATGCAATATTTATTTGACTTGTGATATACATATATAGTCTTTGAGATACACCTATGTTTATATGGAGTTATATTTTGGTATTCTCATTATTGTTTAGCTATTATATATATTTCAGTGTTAATAATACTTGCATTAATGCTAATGATCATACTTATTTATTTACCATGTTTTGTTATTTTGTGCATATCATGTTTTGATTACATGTTTAGATGTAACTTTTATTAAAACTTATGTTTATACTTATACAATTAGTGAGCTACACTTGATTCTTATGTTTAGATGCTTTATTGTTCTTCTGTACTCATTACATGTACTTGTATGACTTAGTTTTGATGACTCTTATATTTATACTTATAATTTCTATAATTATTTTATATCACTCTTGTTCATGTTTTCATAAAAATGTGTTTAGCTTCATGTATATGTAAATTTTGGTATACATGTATCCTTGAGTCACTTGCATTACATACCTTGTACTCTTTTGTTAACTCAATTCATGTTTGGATAAATATGTATGCTTAGTTTTGACAAAACATACATATACCTTGATGTTCACATTTCTTGAATAGTTTTGATGAAAATAAATTTTTTCATGTTTTATGGTTTCTTATTTTTGAAAAAGAAATTTCATGTGTTTTGATTGAGTTTCATTGTCTTATCTCCTTGATTATATTTCTTACATGATTCGTGTACACTTGATATATCTTTTGTTTACTCATGGTTTAGATTCATGAGCCTATATGTGCCTTATAGTTCTTTGAGTGTCAATTTTTATGTATTTAACATATTTTCATGAGAGATGTGTATATATTTTATTTCTTACTTGAAGGAAAACCCTGTCACGCCCCACTTCTAAAAATACACAAAATTGGGTACGTGACAAGATTTGGCGACGTATTCTGAATAAAAATACGCTAAGCCTCAATGTATTAAATTAAAACATAAAGTTCACAACTTATTCCAGCATTTAAAAGCAAGTACAATAATGTCTCGAAGGTTCACTTATTATAAACATAACAAGAATAAAAGCAAAAATACTAAAAGTCCTCACGAACTGAACTGCGGATGGTCTACTGGAGATCTGCAACGCGCTCAAAGTACTCCTGGTCCTGCAATGTACTCAGATCTGGATCTGAGCATAGCAAACTCAGGGTCGTCAATAAGCGACCTAGTGAGTGGTAAAATAAAAAGGGGAAGATGCACATGCATGTAATGTAAAAGCATATGGAAAGAAAATATACATGATAAGAGTGAACAACATGCCAACAAGAAATAAATAATAGCTAAACAAGTCAGTGATATAATCAAAGGTACCTCAGGTCATGAACATAATCAATGTCTATAATAACATGCAAGTCAGAATGTCAAGTTCAGTTTATAGTATCAATATAAGAATTCAGTTTTCATTATTAATTATGTCAGCGAACACCAATTGCCACATGTAATAGACGCATCCCATACTACGCCTATTACACGTGCCAATCGAGGTCCTCGGTTATTGAAACTGATCGGTTGGAGACATTGTCTGTGTTTTAGGTGGGTCCCGTGCATACCCGGGACCACGGCTCAGACTCCTGACGCTGAACCAGGACCTACCGCAAGGTAGTCAGGAACATGTAAACAGGAACAGGTACATGTATAACATGTATAACATGAACAGGAAACATGACGGGGTGCCAGTCACCCCACGGGAACCCTGCAGTGGAACCCTCTTTCGGCTGCGCAACCTAAATCCTAGGTCCACCCAAAATACAGACGTTGTCTCCTCAGCTGAGAAACATGGAAGACATCATGCACGCCATCTAAAGATGGGGGCAATGCTAGCCTATAAGCCACCGCTCCCACTCGCTCCAAAATCTCAAAAGGTCCTATAAACCTGGGACTCAGCTTCCCTCTGTTGCCGAACCTGATTACTCCCCTCGTTGGTGATATCTTTAAGAATACTTTATCTCCAATCTCAAACTCCAGTGGCCTTCTGTCCAGATCTGCCCATTTCTTCTGTCTATCCTGAGCTGCCTTGAGGCGCTCTCGGATAATCTTAACTTTCTCCACTGTCTGAGTTATAATCTCCGGTCCCAGTAGTCTCCGGTCACCAATATCGTCCCAGCACAAAGGAGATCTGCATTTCCTTCCATATAAGGCTTCAAAAGGCGCCATCTTAATACTAGCTTGGTAGCTATTGTTATAAGCAAACTCCGCCAAGTGTAAATGATCCTCCCAAGATCCCTTGAAATCTAGCATGCATGCCCTCAACATGTCTTCGAGAATCTGAATCGTCCGTTCTGATTGTCCATCAGTCTGCGGATGATATGCAGTGCTGAACTTCAAGCAGGTCCCCAAACTTTCCTGAAGACTCCTCCAAAAGTGGGACAAGAATCTAGTGTCTCTGTCGGATACTATGCTAACTGGCACACCATGGAGTCTCACTACCTCCTGCATGTACTTCTCCGCTAACAACTCGGTAGACTGACCCAGTCTGAAAGGAATGAAGTGTGCTGATTTCGTGAGACGATCCACTATGACCCATACTGCATTATTTCCCTTCTGGCTGCGAGGTAAGGCAGTGACGAAGTCCATAGTAATATGCTCCCACTTCCATTCCGGAATCGGTAGAGGTTGAAGTAGTCCAGCTGTCCTCTGATGTTCAGCCTTCACTTGTTGACACACCAAACACTTCGCCACATACCGAGCAATCTCCCTTTTCATTCCATGCCACCAGAACCGCTGCTTCAGGTCTTGGTACATCTTCGTCCCTCCTGGATGTATGGAATAAGCCGAGCTATGGGCTTCAGCTAACACTTCTTGCCGAAGCTCTCCCTTCAGCACACAAATTCTGTTGCCGAAACGGAGCGTTCCATCCACATAGATCTGCATGTCTGACCTCAATCCAGCTTTCACTTGCTCCCTAAATTCTTGCAACTTGGGGTCTCTGTCTTGTGCTTCCCTGATCTTCTCCAATAAGGTTGGTTGAATCTGTATAACCATCAATTTCCCAGGAGATATTGCTCTTCGTATCACCATCAGATCCATCCGTCTCATCTCCTCGAATAATTCCTTCTGTTGAGTGATCTGCATTGCCATAGAAGCTTCTGACTTTCTGCTCAAGGCATCAGGTACTACATTGATCTTTCCAGGGTGATATTGTAGATCAATATCATAATCTGCCATCAACTCTAACCATCTCCTTTGCCTCATGTTTAGCTCCTTTTGAGTGAAGATATACTTCAAACTCTTATGATCGGTGTATATCAACACTTGATCTCCCAACATATAGTGCCTCCAAATTTTTAAGGCAAAAATGACTGCTGCAAGTTCTAGATCATGTGTAGGATAATTCTTCTCATGACGCTTAAGCTGTCTGGACGCATAAGCTATGACATGACCATGCTGCATTAGCACACACCCCAAACCTCGCCCTGACGCGTCACTGTATATAACCATACCTCCAGTCCCGTCAGGCATCTTCAAGACTGGGGCCGTGATCAATCTGTTCTTCAACTCTTCAAAAGCAGCAGCACACTCCGCAGTCCATACATACTTCACTCCCTTCTGAGTAAGCTTGGTTAGAGGCCCTGCAATCCTTGAGAAATCCTGCACAAACCTACGATAATATCCAGCCAGTCCTAGAAAACTTCTGATTTCTGTCGCTGACTTCGGGACGGGCTAATCCTTCACTGACTGAACCTTACCGGGATCCACCGTGATGCCTTCACCTGAAACAATATGATCTAGAAAACCCACACTCTTTAGCCAGAACTCACATTTGCTCAGTTTGGCGTAAAGCTTTTCCCGTCGAAGGGTCTGCAACACCATCCTCAAGTACTCTGCATGCTCTTCTTCATCCTTAGAATAAATCAGGATATCATCTATGAATATTACTACAAATTTATCCAGAAATGAAGCGAATACCCGATTCATCAAGTCCATAAAAATTGTTGGGGCATTGGTCACTCCAAATGGCATAACTAGGAACTCGTAATGACCATAACAAGTCCTAAAAGCCGTTTTCGGAATGTCTTCCTTTTTCACCTTCAGTTGATGATATCCAGAACGAAGGTCCAACTTTGAGAACACCTTAGCTCCACAAAGTTGATCGAATAGGTCATCAATCCTGGGCAAAGGATATTTGTTCTTGATGGTGACCTTGTTCAATTCGCGATAGTCAATGCACATCCTCCTGCTGCCATCCTTCTTCTTCACCAACAACACCGGAGCTCCCCAAGGTGAAACACTAGGTCTGATAAATCCTTTATCTGAGTACTCTTGTAACTGCTTCTTCAGCTCTGCAAGCTCCACGGGCGCCATATGATACGATGCCTTAGAGATTGGGGCTGTACCGGGAATGACATCTATGGAAAACTCTAGGACTCAGTCTGGCGGCAATCCGGGTAGGTCTTCTGGGAATACATCTAAAAATTCTTCCACCACTAGCTTCGGCATCTCCTCGGCTTCTGTGATGACGCAATCTCCTTGATGCTTCTGCCTGGATGCCCTAGATTCTCCAACAAACTGAAACTCTGGTTGATGCGGAATTCG
The DNA here is from genome assembly GCA_038442645.1 of Agave tequilana. Lineage (NCBI taxonomy): Eukaryota > Viridiplantae > Streptophyta > Magnoliopsida > Asparagales > Asparagaceae > Agave > Agave tequilana. The sequence continues at coordinate 28,040 of JAVJIF010018706.1, read as the reverse complement.
AAATATTACACTCTTATTCCGACAATCAATTACCGCATGATACTTGCTAAGCCATGTCATGCCCAAGATCACATCATATCCACCAGTGTTTATCATAAACATGTCTGCACTAAACTCCCTTCCACAAATCACTACAGGACAAGATCTGCATAATCTACTAGTGGTTATAACCCCATTTCCCGTACTAATCTCCCATGGAGTATCCATTTCATAACAGGGTATAGAATGCTTTGTTACGAAACTAGTAGATATATAGCAATGTGAAGCACCAGAATCAAATAGTGATATGACTGGAACTGAATAAACCAGAATAGTACCTGCCACCACCTCCTCTGATGCCTCTGCCTCTTCTGCAGTCAAATTGAAAGCCTGGCCTCTCCCACGTCCTGCTCCTGCCCTCCTCTGGGACTGTCTGTACATCTGTCGTGGTGGAGGCAATGGAACTCCTCTTGCAGGTACTGGATTCTTCTTGGCTGTTTCTGATGCTGGAGTAACGGGCACGATACTCCTTTGATCCTTGAACGGACAGTTCACAAGTTGATGATCTCTAGCTCCACAAGCCAAGCATAGTTTGTTCGCCCTTCTGCACTCCCCTCGATGATGCCCCGGCAGCTGACAAAATCCGCAAACAATTGTCCGCGGAGAAGAAGTAAACTGTTGCTTGTTATGTGGAGCCCCGCCGAATCTGGATGTAGGTCTCTTAATCACATGGTCAAAGGGACGCTTCAGCGGCCTTGCCTGCACCTTGCTCTTATTTTCCTTCTCTACCACCTGCTCCAAGCTACGGGCAGCACTGAGAACCTGAGAGTAAGTCCTCAGCGGCTGTGTGACCAAGAACTTCTGAATATCCAACCTCAGACCTTGCTGGAAGCGGTTAGCCCGATCTTCCTCCTCTGCCACCATGTATGGAGCGAAGCGGCTCAACCTTAAGAATTCCGCAGCGTACTCATCAATGCTTCGACTCCCCTGTTGCAGGTTGATGAACTGCTGTTCCATTTCCCTTCTAGCTGTCTTGAGAAAGAACCTCTCATAAAAGCTGTCCATGAATTGCTCCTAAGCGATTGGTGGTTCCAACCGCTCTTCCTCTGCAAGCCACCACGTTCGAGCCACGTCTGTCAGCTGAACCTTGACTACCTCGACTTGCTCGTCCTTGGGAATACGAGCTGCAGTTAAGAGATTAGTCATATCAACCAACCACTGTTCCGCATCCAACGGCTTTTCAGTACCGGCAAAGGTGGCCGGCTGCAACCTCCTAAAGTCGGAAATGTTGCCGGGCTTTGGTTCCCGAGGTGCCGATGACCTCTCTATGGCCGCTGTGGCCGTCTGTTGAGCCGCCAACAATCCATCTCAAAGGAGTGTCGTTTGTTCCTGCTGAGACTCCATCATACCACGGAGCACTCCCATCAAATCAGTGGCCTCATTACGAGCAGCAATACGGGAGGAGGGAGGTCGTTGGGCCATTGCTCTGGAACAATCAAAATAAAATTTAGGAAAAATATATAGATATGCTTCAAATATACCATAAACATTATTGTACTTGTAGCTGGAGTGTATGATTTTTAACATTGTTGGTAAGAGCTTGGCTATTAACTTAATTATACACCCTAAATATACCCTGGCTCTGATACCAGAAAACCCTGTCACGCCCCACTTCTCAAAATACACAAAATTGGGTACGTGACAAGATTCGGCGACGTATTCTGAATAAAAATACGCTAAGCCTCAATGTATTAAATTAAAACATAAAGTTCACAACTTATTCCAGCATTTAAAAGCAAGTACAATAATGTCTCGAAGGTTCACTTATTGCAGACATAACATGAATGAAAGCAAAAATAGTAAAAGTCCTCACGAATTGAACTACTGATGGTCTACTGGAGATCTGCAACGCGCTCAAAGTACTCCTGGTCTTGCGATGTCCTCAAACCTGGATCTGAGCATAGCAAACTCAGGGTCGTCAATAATCGACCTAGTGAGTGGTAAAATAAAAAGGGGAAGATGCACATGCATGTAATGTAAAAGCATATGGAAAGAAAATATACATGATAAGAGTGAACAACATGCCAACAATAAATAAATAAAAACAAGTCAGTGATATAATCAAGGGTACCTCAGGTCATGAATATAATCAATGTCTATAATAACATGCAAGTCAGATTGTCAAGTTCAGTTTATAATATCAATATAAGAATTCAGTTTTCATTATTAATTATGTCAGCGAACACCAATTGCCACATGTAATAGACGCATCCCATACTACGCCTATTACACGTGCCAATCGAGGTCCTCACTTATTGAAACTGATCGGTTGGAGACATTGTCTGTGTTTTAGGTGGGTCCCGTGCATACCCGGGACCACGGCCCAGACTCCTGGCGCTGAACCAGGACCTACCGCAAGGTAGTCAGGAACATGTAAACAGGAACAGGTACATGTATAACATGTATAACAAGAACAAGAAACATGACGGGGTGCCAGTCACCCCACGAGAACCCTGCAGTGGAACCCTCTTTCGGCTGCGCAACCTAAATCCTAGGTCCACCCAAAATACAGACGTTGTCTCCTCTATCAATCTCCCCAATCCCAGTGTAAGTTATTTAATTTAGTTGTCAGTATTATTAATGTACATGTTACCTAAATCTACTGGGATAACTCGGTAATGGTGACAGTAACAACATAGCAGTGAAATCGTGATACATGTATAACAGGATATATGTCGGTGAACATGATAAACAGGATGAGGTTGTTACCGTCTAATAACATTTTTCCCAGTAGTTGGATAACATGAACATGGTGGTCATAAATGTCATTCAGGTGAGTCTTAGTGGTAAAGTCCTAACCGGTGTCATGTAGTGATCAAGGAGGCCCATTATCAATAACAAATGTACTTAATTGCATACAGGAATGCATAAACATGCTACAAATAGTACATGCATGTAATTCATGAAATTATAAAATTTCTAAGTACTAGCACATTAGTTTAAACAACATAATTAGATAAGTAGATAAATCCTTCCTCACAAGAATTCTTGTGAGCTGAAGGAGGAAAAAGCACTCACCTGAGGTAGATTTCAATCCAAGGCACTGAAAATTCTAGACTCCCGGAAAATCTACACAATTTATTTCAATAGAAATTGTTAGGATCTTTTATTTATTTAATCCTTATTAATTAACTTAAGGTTGGGAGTATGATCCTATGAATTACCTGAACTTAATAGGTTTAATTTATCAAATTTTAAATTCTCCATTATTGGTTTTCAAAACTTTTTAACATTAATTTTCTTAACGGGTTCGAATTTATCATTTAACAAAACTGACTTTAAAGAGGGTAATTTGATTTAATTTATGTTGCTATTCTTTTGAAAATTTTATCATGAAAAGTAGAGACAGTGCAGATTGTTATTTATATTTTTTTCCTATTTTCTGATATTTTTAACTAATTATTTTAATTATTTTCCTGCAGGTTAACAAGTCTGGAATTTCTGTTGGGTCGGGTTTTGTGTGCGGGTGTGGATCCAGAAGGGTACAGCCCATACAAAAGCTGGGCTGAAAGTGACAATGGGCCTTTGTAATATTTTTTTTTTTGTATATAAAAAAAAAAACAAGAGTATTACAGATTTCGTACTAGTTTTTAGAATTACTTAAAACTAATTCGTTATTCTTCAATTGGTAGAGTTTTCAACTAATACTATATTATTTTCAAAATAATTATTTTTAAAAACTTCTACCCTATAAGGGCGGTTGGTTGGGCGACCATGCATTGTATGCTCTTTAATGACTATTTTTTTAAATATGTGCATGATAGGGTTGATGATATGAGTTATACATGATTCTTAATGATACTTTTATTTTTGTGTACTCATATTTTTCTTATATATGTATGCACCATATTTCAATTGCTCTGATCACACACACACACTTCACACACACACACAGATACACACACACACACACACACACACACACACACACACATATATATATATTGATTTCTTGTGCTAGATTAAATTTTTTACATATATATGTTTTATAGCACAAAATATTTTATGCCAAGTTTGATTTATTTATAATATTAATTGGTATCTTTTACAAGCTTATACATTATTTTTGTTGGTATTTAAAAAGGGGGAGAAAAATTCTTGATTTTATTTTTAATTGATATCTTACTCTCACTCTTTTTGAGAAAAAATATTTTATTTTAGAAAATGCTTATATTTTTCAAATTGGTATCAATTTTTACAATTGGTATTTATATTACAAAATGGTTTAGAATTTAAAAAGATTGATTTCATGGATTATTTATTTTCAATTGGTATAATTTTTTTATATATCCATGTTGTTTTTCAATTGGTATATTTTTTTTGGTATCAAAATATTTTTATTTTAAATTGGTGTATTTTCAATTGGTACATGTTTTTATTTTCAATTGGTATATGTTATCAATTGATATTTTGCCCCTTTATTGATGATTGTCAAAAGGGGGAAGAATGATTTAGTTTATATATGTATGTTTTAGTTTTATGCATATATTTTATTTCGTTTTGATATCTAGTTTTTGATTTCATGTTTTGATATACTTTTTATTTGATATCTAACTAGCAATTATAATGAATTTATATTCTTTATCATTTGGCATCTAGATCTTATATTGCATATTCATTTGGCATCAAGAGTTTGCCATGAATATATATTCTTTGTATACATTTGGTATCTAGAGCTAACATTGTATATCCATATGATTGTTATGTTTAGTATCATCATGCGTTTACATTAAATATTTATTTATAATATTTATTTGTTTATTTCTATGCACGAGTTAAGGGAGAGCTTCTATGAAGCTTATCTTTAGTCCATGCATATATAACTCAATGGGTTTTTTATCATCAGAAAGGGGGAGATTATTGGCTTAAATGCCCATCACTCTAGTTTTGATGATGATTAACTCATATAGTTATAGTACTAATGATCTTGTGTTTATTAAGTTTCAGATATTCAATCAAGACCTTAGTCGGTGTTTAACTTCAATAAAAGATTCAAAGTCAAGTTTTGAAGCTATCACATTTTGATTTAAGAACTCGTACTTCAAGATTACATCAAGTACTCAAAAAGGAGTTTAGCTCGTTTGGATCAAGTTTGGATTAAGTCGATATGGAGATGAAGATTTTCAAGAAAAGATTTTTAAGAAGACTTGAGTCCTAATTTATAAGTTTAAGATTTTTGTTTTAGGTAAAATGTAAATGATAGATTAGTTGTGGATTGCTCAAGCTCATACACACATAAAATTTATATATTGTCTTTTTTTGTTAAATATTTTGTGTTTTTAGTTTAACCGCTTTAACTTCAAAATATTATGCTTACATGGTTTATATCTCAATAGAATAACTTTTATAGTTTGTAATATGTGTTGGATTCTATCCACACATATATGAGCTTCGTATGTTTATAGAAACTTATTTTTTTGAGTTTTAGTTTATCATGAATACATCTTATGTTTTTGGATTTTCAAGAATACATTTATTGATTTCATGAATAGATTTCATCAAAATAAGTTTACATTGGTTTATATGTATATTGGATCTCATCAATATACATTGATGCTTCATATATGTTTAAGAAACTTATTCTGATTAGTTTAGTTCATGTGTTTAAAGTTTTGTATTTATCAAAACTTATTTTAGAGCTTATTGTCAAAAACAAGTATATTTCATTTACTATATGTATTGGATCATTTTCATACACACTATGTTTCAAATGTGTTACCATATCTTTTTTTTTATTTGTACAAGTTTTGAAAAAAATCGGTTCTTCATTTCAAAGTTTGAGTTTTAGAAAATATAGTTTTTGGTTTAAGCTTTAAATTTCTATACCTCAAAAATAGTTCATATGTTTATAATATGTGTCAATTTTTTATCACACATATTTGTGCTATATAGTGTTTCAGTGAACTTATTTTTTTGGATTTTATGTAGATTTTATGGGATTTAAAATGTATTTAAAAATGTTCAAGATTGAGTTATGGGGCTACTTGCGGTCGACTGACCGGTCGACCGACGTGCACACATGCACGAGCCCAAAGTACAGTCGACCGACCGGTTGACCGACTGGCTCAAGCCCACTCTCGGGTTTGGCTCGGTCGGCCGAGCGATCGACCGACAACCCTAGCGGTCAGAAATCTGACTGTTGGCCGGTCAACCGGACGGTCGACCAACAGGCCAATCTGGCCTGTACTCAACCCCTAACGACTAGTTTTCTGAACCCCTATAAATTGGGTTTTCTTGGCCAGTTTTTCATAAGATTTTCAAGTGCTAATATTTTTTCACTTAAACTAGGTTTTCAGCAAGTGTTTCAAACAAGTTTTTGAGCTTCAAATCAAAAATCTTTATTTTATTTCAAAGTTTTAAAAAATCAAAGAAAAATAAGTCTTGGGAAATCTAGCTTCTATTTTTCATTTCTCAATCATTTCAAGAGTTTTTTTTCAAGAGTTTTCTTTTGTGCTTCTTTTTCAAAATCTTTGATCACTCACATACTTGAGCTCTTCATTATAAATTTATCTTCTAGGATTATTGTATTGTGAGGTATTTTGTTTGTGATCTTTTGATATCACCAAGTCTTGTTTTGTAGTCTAAGTGATCACCAAGTTGTATTTCTTTCTTTACTTTGTGCTTGACTTTGTGTCTACCCTCTTGTGTAGAGGTGTGAGAGAGTTAGAGTTGTGTATTCTGGATTGCAAGTTGTAATTCCTCGGTGGAGGTTTCTTTTTGAAAGGTCCTTAGTGGACATAGTGAAAATCTTTCTGTGTGAAGGCGGGGACGTAGAACAGTGTCTCGAACCTCGAAACATATCCTTGTGTTTGCGTTTGGATCTCTCTATCTCTCAACTCTCTTCATATCTTGCATTATTATTATTGCTCATATCTATACATGTAGATATTGTTTGTGTGCTCACACTAGTATTCAACCAAGAGAGCTATTGAAACACTTCAACTCATAATTTAAAGGAATCGTGAGGAGAAGTTTTAGAGCCCTTCATGAAAAATTTGAACTCACTCTTCATTATACATTGTGTGCTAGTCTAAAAGTTTTAATTCTGCATTATTTATCATATAAATTAGCACTACACCTATTCATCCTCTCTCTATGTGTATTTTTCAATTAAGTTGTAATTTCTTTATCCCTAGAGTTTGCTATTGTCTTGTGTTTGCTAATTAACAGACATAATCACACTTCAACAGAGATGGCCTTATTAGTTTTTACCCTCAATGAAATTTTAATAGAATTTCCAGCCGAGTTTTTTTCTGAATTGAGAATGTTGCCTCTTACTGATTACTCTTAATTGCTTGTTAGCAATATGTATTTAATATTTGCATACTTTAATCTGCTTGTTTTCTAGCAGTTTGTTATGCATGAGGCTGGTTCTTTGAAGTTGGTCATTAGAAAAGTGATAAGGAAGCAAAAGACAATTTTTCGATGATACTTTGTTTTCTACCTCAGATTGATTTGATTCTGGCCTACATCTTATGAAAGAAAGTTGTTCCATTTGAAATTTCAATTCGAACAATTTTGCAGAATGTATCATTCAACTGTCCTATTTGATGGATCTGAGAGTCATTAGTTTCTGTGACATCTTGATATCTTCTCCTCCTTGCACTGCAGCACTTTGTAATATCAGCGAGGAGTTCTTCAAGGATAATCTTGTTGCAATATCTGAGAACATGTAAGTAATCTAACTTATTCAACAACTTAAAATTATTTTTAATTGTATGCAGTTCTTGCTAATTTCAACTTGTTAGTTTCCAGTTAACATTATCTTATTATGCTGTGTGCATCGTGTATGTTGACAATACTAATTGTAGAAGATACCATTGATTGTCTCTAAATCTAATAAACATAGATTTGTTGCTCTAGCTGAGTTACCTCTGTATTTTTATTGTTGTTCACTTGTTCTGATGCATGATGCCTATAGTGATAAAAAAACTTGGTCGACTTTTTTTCCTTTGAGAAAGATAAAACTGCACAAATTTGACTTAAATCTCGAAAAAGAAAATTCATAAGATAGCTAATGAAAGCTCGATTGTAAACTTAAAAATCCATCATCAAAAATTACTGCCCATGTACTGATTAATTTTGAACCAAAATAAGCTGGGGTTAGTGTCAGAACTGAGAACTGATTCTTCTGTATCAACTGATCTGGACTTGAGGTTAAATTTAATTCTTCAATTGACACTTTCCTATTTCTATAGTATTTACATAGGAAAAAATGTTAATAGTGTCCCTCAATCTTGCAAGTATACAATCCCCCTCATCGGATCCAATTCCTCGTCGAATTCATCATTGTCTTCATCCCAATCCATCATCATATGTTCATATTGCTGTTCTTGAAGCTTTAGATTGGCTGTAAACCCTGAAAACACCATCATGTAATCATGTTTAATTTAGTAAAAGTAAGCTTACTTGTGGCCTAACTAACTATTAATTCTACTTGTAGAATTGAACAATAAAATTAATTTATTTTGTTATAACTTTGATCAAATGAAAGACGTATCTTTATGTCGGCTTAGCTCTTACCTGTGTGTAAATGCGTAGAGCATCTTCCATGCTGTGGGTGATCACAACCTACATTTCTGCCTCCTGTAAAAAAATTATGTTGTGGTGCTCATCACACAATTTATTCTCTTATAAGTATATAGAAAAGGGTTATGTGTTCACTTTTCGCATACGGCCCCTTAAATCTCAGAGCCGACCGTGGCCATTTTGATTTTCTTTGTTATAAAATATACTCGATGTTTGAAAGTTGAAATGAATAAACTGGAATATATGATGAGACACATTGAAATATTCATCTAACACTAATAAATCACTATTTTAAGATAGGACAATAAACATAAAATGGTTATTGAAATATAGTTTTAATTATAGATTGTTTTGAAAAATTGTTTTAGCTTGGGTTTTACTTATAGCTTGTTTTGAAAATTGTTTTAGCCTGGGTTTTAACTGTGATATAAATAACTCAACCGTGAGTAAAGAATTATCTAAAAGCAATGGGTCTAAACACTCATTCTATTTGTGTGTTTTAAAAATTGTAGAGTCACATCACATACTTATAGCTTATACTTTCACATACTATTAAATTGGGGATTAGTTTGCATCTTCATGTTTAAGGTCCTGTTATAGGAAAATATTTGCCTAATCAAAGAGTTTTATATGATGCAAATCATCTAAATTAAACTTATTTTTTTAAAAAAATATATTTGTTTGCATTATGAGCTTCTCGATAGCATATTTTATGAAAAAAAATCTGCAAATATTATATTTTTAAAGAAAATTGTAAAAGAATTCTAAGTTTGATCTCCTTGCTCGTTCAAAAATTCCATTTTTTATAAGAGAAGTTCTAAAAGTTCATAATTTTTAATCTTCTTCCTCCTCTCTTTATAAATTTTAGAAAATTTTCCTCTTTGATAAATTCTATAAACTTGATTCTTAAGAAAATAATTCTAAAATTTCCTAATTTCGTCTTCTTCCTCCTCTTTTATGTATTCTAATTTTTTATTTTTTGACAAAAAAATTTTGAATTTCTAAAAGATCTCAATTTAGATGGTCTTCTTTATCCTCTTATTGAAATCTTGTAAATTTCTAAAAATATAAACTTTGATCTTACTCTTCTTTCTTTATTCAATTTTCCAACAATTTCTAAACCTCAACATGACTTTGAGGGAGAAAGATGAGGATCATAGAAAGGGAGAAAGGGGGTTCGGGAGAGGATTGAGGGAGAGAGTGAAGGGTAGAGGAAGAGGGTGTCAATAGGTCACTGGTGCAGTGCCAACACTTGCAAACAGACATGAGATGTGTTTCGAGAAAGAGAGAGAGAGAGAGAGATTCAGAGAGAAGAATACTCCAGAGAGAAGAAAAGGTCACGGTTTTAAGTGAAGTTAATTTCGAAAGCTGAAGTCAAACTTACTAGCAGGAGGGGCGCGATCGAGATTCGAAGAGAGAGAAAGAGAATAAAGATATGGTCTGATGATCAGAACCCCAATCGAAGGAGAGAGAGTCCACCTTCAGCCACATCTCTTTCTTTATTCAATTTCCAACAATTTCTATACCTCAACATGACTTTGAGGGAGAAAGATGAGGATCATAAGAGGAAGAAAGGGGTGAGGAGAGGATAGAGGGAGAGAGTAAAGAATAGAGGAAGAGGATGACAATAGGTCGCTGGTGCAGTGCCAATTACTTGCAAAAGGACATGAGATGTGTCTTGAGAGAGACAGCGAGATTCAGGGAGAAGAAAACACCGAAGAGAAGAAAAGGTCACGGTTTTAAGGAAAGTTAATTTGTAACGCTGAGGTCAGACTCACAAGTAAAAGGGGCAAGATCTAGATTCGAAGATAGAGAAAGATAAGAGAGATACGGTCAGATGATCAGAACCCTAACCGAAGGAGAGAGTCCATCGTCAGCCACATCTCTTTCTTTGTTCAATTTTCCAACAATTTCTAAACCTCACATGACTTTGAGGAGAAAGATGAGGATCATAGAAAGGGAGAAAGGGGGTTGGGGAGAGGATTGAGGGAGAGAGTGAAGGGTAGAGGAAGAGGGTGTCAATAGGTCACCGGTGCAGTGCCAACACTTGCAAACGGACATGAGATGTGTTGAGAGAGAGAGAGAGAGAGAGAGATTCAGGGAGAAGAATACACCGGAGAGAAGAAAAGATAACGGTTTTAAGTGAAGTTAATTTCGAAAGCTGAAGTCAGACTTACTAGCAGGAGGGGCGCGATTGAGATTCGAAGAGAGAGAAAGAGAATAAAGATATGGTCTGATGATCAGAACCCCAATCGAAGGAGAGAGAGTCCACCATCAGCCACATCTCTTTCTTTATTCAATTTTCCAACAAATTCTAAACCTCAACATGACTTTGAGGGAGAAAGATGAGGATCATGAGAGGAAGAAAGGGGTAAGGTGAGGATAGAGGGAGAGAGTAAAGAATAGAGGAAGACGATAACAATAGGTCGCTGGGGCAGTGCCAATTACTTGCAAAAGGACATGAGATGTGTCTTGAGAGAGACAGCGAGATTCAGGGAGAAGAAAACACCGAAGAGAAGAAAAGGTCACGGTTTTAAGGAAAGTTAATTTGTAACGCTGAGGTCAGACTCACAAGTAAAAGGGGCAAGATCTAGATTCGAAGATAGAGAAAGATAAGAGAGATACGGTCAGATGATCAGAACCCCAACCGAAGGAGAGAGTCCATCGTCAGCCACATCTCTTTCTTTGTTCAATTTTCCAACAATTTCTAAACCTCAACATGACTTTGAGGGAGAAAGATAAGAATAGAGAGGAAGAAAAGAGGTTGAGGAGAGGATTGAGGGAGAGAGTGAATGTATAGAAAGAGGGCAACAATAGGCTGCTGGTGTAGTACCAACGACTTGCAAAGGACAGGAGATGTGTTTCGAGAGAGACAGAAAGATTCAGGGAGAAGAAAACAATGGAGAGAAGAAAAGGTCATAGTTTTAAGGGAAGTTAATTTGGAATGCTGAGGTCAGACTTACTAGCAGGAAGGGCGCGATCGAGATTCGAAGAGAAAGAAAGAGAAGATAGATATGGTCGGATGATCAGTACCCCAACTGAGGGGGGGTCCACCGTCAGCCATATCTTTTTATTGTGCCTCATTGTTGATGATTTCTTGCTTGTTTCGAGTTCCACAATTGTCATCACCGTCGAGATTTATCCAGTGATCTTTAGCTCTTGCCCAAAGTCCAAATATCAACTTGATAGTCTTCTCAGCATGTTGATTTTGATGGGTCCAATCAAAATTTTTCTTTTTCGAATGCAAAATCAATCTGTATGGTAGTGCTTAACACTCGCCTTATACCTTCTTCACGATAGCCTTCTCTGCAATCTAATCTGCTGACTGTGCGGATCTCCTTTTCCTCCCCTCGTGGGACCACAGTAGTGGCATATGTCTTCTTCTGACTATATCAGATAACGAATAGACTTCTTCTGATCGACTGTAAAATCCAACTTCATCGGTCTTTGTGTTTTGACTTCTTCCGACTCTGACCTCAGCCATCACGCGACTGTGAGCTCTAACTCCAACAGTCTTCTCTGACTGTTTCTTCAAACAAATCCGATCTCCTCGTCTTTGACTTCGCTGATAAGATCTCCTCCCCTTCTTGTAGAACTTGTAGACCATACTATTGCCGATCAAATCCTTCTCCGACCTGTCCTCATGATATCAGAGCTATCTCTTTGAAAATTTTCAGCCGGTAAATTCTTCTTCTATTTATTGTCATTATCACGCCAACAACGAGCTTGTGCTGGGTCGCGCTCATGTAGTCATGCCTAGGTTAGGCCATCACGCCCAAGAGCCACATTCTCCTCGAGATATTAGTTCCAATTTGCTACCATCTTCAAGCTAAATTTGAAAGTATCTTAATCAATTTTTTGATTAAGATACACGCTAATACATGCAACATTCATGATTTTACAATGATGTTGATGTATTCATGTCATGCATGCTTGTGTTTATGTCACGAGTACACAGCTTTAACTTTTCAGTATCATTAAAATGCTTGAATTAGTGAAACATTTCAAGCAATAAATTCATGAGATGTTCACATTTTTGTGTAATATTAAAGTCATTGTTTATATATCGCTTATATTTTTTTTGAAATATTCTGGTATATGCAATAGAGTATTATGCATCTCTTTTAAATATCTAGTGTAGATATATTCTAAAGCTTTTCTTAAATCATTTTTGAACTTTTATGTTCGTCTAAGTTTTAAAAGTTAGTTTATTTTTTAAACCAGTGTTCGCATAAGAAAATATTGATCACGGGAAAAAGATTCATAATCAAGTTAGATTTGACGAGAAGGTGCGAAAGTTGAGATGGGAAGTTCGACGGCGAGGTGATCCCCCGAATTAACCGAACCGAACCGAGTCAGTTCGGTTCGGTTCGGTTTATGACCTTATTCGGTTGATTCGGTTCGGTTCGGTCCGGTTCATGACCTTATTCGGTTTGGTTCGGTTTTGTCAAAATTGGCAAAACCCGAACCGAACTGACCGATGCTCACCTCTAAAAAATATAGCCTTAATATTGATGCCAGGACAAGGCAAAAATCCTTGTGAGAATATTTATATACCATAAAATTTCGAGGTAGCCCACCGTGGCCTGGCGTATTTTTAAATCTAGGAGGCGGTAATGTGCTTATTTGTTTTTTTTTCAATAAGACTTTCAAACAAAATTCATAAAGCAAAATTCAAGCTCAAAGACTACAAGATTTGGTTCTAGTTCCACTTTTTCAATGGATTTGGAAAATCCAAATGAGCAGTTGTCTTCTTTTTCTTATTCATTTTGTTCCTACTTTATTTTCTTCTTCTTCTTCTCTCTTTCTTTTTTTTCTCAAGCAGGAAGAGAGAAACTCGTGTGTTTAGATTTTGGCAAAAATTGCCATGTTAACGGGGAAATATTAAATTTGGATAATTCAAAACTATAATATGGAACTGATAAATTATTGGGTTTTGATTTTCAAATAGATCCCAAGTTTATTAATTGTTAAAGATTGTAATTTAACTCTTTATGAAAAAAATAGAAAAGTAGAAGTTTGAGTTGATTTAGGATTTTAAAGTTTCTAAAATTTCAATAAATAATCATAATTGGAGGTAGACTTGTGTCATTTCGGAAGGATTTGAGGTGGAATCCTTCCCAATCAAATACTACCCTACGATATCCGTATGTAAGATCTACTCCGTTGAAGTTGATGTACATTATTTGAAGTAACTAAAAACTAAAAATCATGTATTTTAAATATTTTTGCTCATTCATCAAATAGGCACAAAATTGATAGCCGAAATAGTGATTAACGGTGCAGAATATTTGAAATCTAACAAAAAAAAATAGTGTGTGAGGTATTTTAAGTGTTTAAATCATAATGAAATGGTCAGATTGAGAATTTATATGTCTAAAGATGTAGATCTAAGCAATATACTATTTTCAGCCGACTATTTTGTGCTTATTTGATGGATGGGCAAACGGTATTCAAAATACGTGATTTTTGATTTTTAGTTATTTGAAATATGTAGATCAACTTCAACAGAATAGATCTTGCATTCAGATATTGTAGGGTTGTATTTGAGTGGGAAGGATTCAACCTTGAATTCTTCCGGAATGATACAAGTCTATCTCATCATAATTGCATAGGTTAGTTGATCATTGCCTATAAAAAGAAAAGACATAGTCAGTATTTTTTTAATTAAAAAAACTGAGAAGAGAGAGAAAGAGACAAAAGTAAACAAGTCGTATGAAACTGAGCCGAAACCCAAAACCTCCATCTCTCTCAAGTTAAAATCCCTCCAGCTCCATTACTGTCGCCTTAAAATTGTGACAATCCTCCGAAAATCCCCCATCCTTGCCTTGAACTCAATCCCTAAGCCCACATTTCACCGTCACCCAAATTCAATTCCCAAATTGTCTTCAATTCGATTACCTTGCTTCTCTCGCCAAATGGGTCGTCTTGAGTTCAGAGTTGCTCGTAGAAAAAAAACTAATCAAATTTTATTTTGGATTTTGTGAGGGTCCGTGCGATTTTCAATGTGGGTTCGGGCAGAGGCTGAGGTGGCGAGAATTGTGGTCCTGGAGGTGGGAATTCAAGTGACAGCGACGATAACGATTCGTCCATCTTTTCATGGTAAAAGAATATATTATTTTTTAGTACATTAAGAAAAGTTTATGCTCTTTCTTTTAAGTTTTTTATAATTGTAACTAAAAGATAATCATTCGCGAACTGTTATAAACAAATTATTTGTTCGAGATAGATTCGACTACTTCTGGAAGGATTTGAGCATGAATCATTTTCACTCAAATTCAATGCTATAGATTCGAATACAAGATCCATTCCATTGAAACTGATCTGCAAAAATCAAATATTAAGCGTCTTATAGTTTCTTGTCATGTATCAAGTGAGTACAAAATAGATGGTCGAAAATAGTATATTACTTACATCTATGACTTTAGACATACAAATTCTCGATCAAACCATTTGATTATATTCTAAATATTTAAAAACCCTCACACATTAACTTTAGACATACAAATTTATTCATTGTCTTTAGTGTTGTAAATGAATCGTGTTGTTTTATTGTTCTATGTTCTTTAATAGGTTGAAGGGTCACTAATCTTAATGCTGCTATCTTGGTTGGTTCTCATTCTACCGTGCGGCAAAAGGTCAATTGGTATACAATAATAAATATGTAGCGGGTATACTTTAATGGTAAAATTGTGATTCATTTGATTAATAATGGTAAACTTGTCATTCATCCTATTAATAACTTAAATAGTTGGGGGTCCTTCGGCCTTTTCATATTCTGATGCCCAAAAAAGTTTATTTCTTAAAAAAGTTTAATCTTTTTTCTTTCAATGCATAATTGAGGAAGAATATACATTCTTCCGATTTGGACGCATAGATGAATTCGAAATTGAATAAATATGGGATTATGGAGTGGCGAAGCATTATTTTTTCCCGTCTGATGGTAATACTCTCTTTCTTAAAAAAATAACGTTTAGTTGATGAACCCATCATGTTCATATCTATGCCATTTTAAATGTAAGTGTTAAAGAATATGATTAGATTTAGGGTTAGAATAATATTTTACTTAGGATTTGCCTTGGCCAAGGACAACTATGGGGATGACAACAGATGCCTGTATGTCTCATGTATGGTTCAAAACATCGGCCGATTTTGATACATATAAACCGTATCGTTTCGGGTAGAATAAATCAGCATTGAGTGATGAGTAAAATAACTACCACAAACTGAGTTCGATCCGTTTGGGTGTCGTTTCGACTGATTTTGACCGATACGACCTGATGCATGCCCAAATTTCACGAATTGGTTCACCAATTTATCATATAACAGAAGTGTAAAACAGCGAAAGGGAACCCAATCCCTCCCTTTCCACCCCAAAAACCAGCCACCAGAGAGATTGGATCTCGGGCTTCCTACCCAGAAGTTTTCGGCGACCTCGAGGGCTCAAGTCTCTCTCCGGCGGCAGCGATATCCTCTAGTAAGTAAAGATTTGGGTTTTTTTTTTCCTTCTTTTTCCTACAAATTATCCAATTTATTTTTTCTTTTGGGTTCTTCCTCATCTTCTGCTCGGGTACTTCTCCTCCTCCTCCCCCCTCTTTTTTGCTGCTCGGCTAATGCGCCTTTGCTGCTCAAGTTGCTGCCTCTTCTCCTTTTCTTTCTTTGTTGGTGCTTGGTCTTCTTCTACAATTCTTCTTCTCTTCCTCTTTCTACAGTTCTTCTTCCTTTTCTTTTGCTTTTGCTATTGCTGCCTTTGTTTCTACTGCTTTTGCTTTTCTGACGCCACTATTTTTGTTGCTGCTTCTTTTGCTTTCGCTGCTATGGCTGTGCTGCTCCTTTTGTTGCCACTAATGCTTTCTCAGAATATGAAAAGTGAACATATTTGATAAGGTTAGTTTGATGTGTGTGTGTGTGCAAGTGACATAGTCACTAAATTGTTTCTAAATAATGTCAAAATGTAACTAATTATACTAGTGTACTGCCGCTGTTGGTAGAAAATCAACCGATCAATCAGGAGGAAGAGAAGGGGGAGAGGAAGAAGGAGGAAGAAAAAGAGGGGGGCTGAGGGAGGAAGAAGGAGAGGGTCGACGCTGCTCTCTCTCGCGGATGAAGATGGATGGATGGACATACAAAATTTCTATATGAGTCATAGGAGAAAACATCCCTTCGGTCGGTTTTGATTAACAATTTTAAAATATTTTAAACATTTTTATTTTTTTTGGCCACGAATGATATTACAAAAATTAAATGAGTGATATGGGCAATATGACCGATTCCGATACCAAAAATTATTGGACGATACCAATTCCAATTTCAAGATTTCAAACCATAGTCCGAGGATTACAGTCGGGGTCTTCAACTTTCTTGTGACAGGCCTCCATAGCTTAAGAGTCAACTGTTTTCCCTGCTCATTATCCCTATCTCTACTCTCGTTACCAACGTCAACATTATTCTTTTAGGCCAAACTTCATTGTGATAACAATATATTCCCCTTGTCTAAAACAATCATATATTACAATCAAAATCAATCTTTATTGACTCATCATGAGCCTCCTCCTTCGAATATTTGCTCCTAAAGTCTGCAGAGTCTTCGAGTATAGAGCCTTCTGGTACCCTACCTTACTAACACCTCTAAGTCAGTGAAACAATATTGCTCATGGCTCAAAGTCGCGGTCTCGGCCGCGGACTCGGCGGCACTGAGACGCATCGGTCGCGATGTCTCGGATCGGTCTCGGGTAATGTGCGCAAAACGCTACATAAAAAGCTCAAAAAATTCTAAAAAAATAGACATCAATATTTATGTATCACATGTCCAAAATATACCACTTAGCACACTCAACATAAAGAAAGAGACTGAGACTCAGTCTCTGTCTCTGCAAGTCTCTGTCACTTTCTCTCTCTGTCTCACTCTCTCTATAAGACATAAAGAGAGAGAGATCGGAGGGCGATGACGCAAAGATAGAGAGATTGGAGGGCGATGGTGAGAGCGGAGAGAGAGATCGGAGGGTGACGATGACGGGCGACGAAGTTACGAAGCCGCTGAGGAAGATCGGAGGGCGATGAAGTCACGAATCAGAGGGCGGCGACAGGAGAAATCAGAGATCAAGGCTCGTCGGCAGCAGCGGTGGGAGATCAGAGGGAGAGATCGAGGCTTGTCGGCGGCAGCGATGGGCGAAGCCCTAGAACGAAACCACAGCGAAAACTTTTCAGTTTTTTTCTTTTAAACTTCTCAGCTCTTAACTCAGGGCCGAGTCAACTCGAGTCGTATCGGGTCTCGGCCGAGTCGGCCTAAATCAATAAAAAAAGCGAAGCAAAGGTCGACTCGTCTCGGTCTCGTCGCGGTGCCCGTCGAGTCGGATACGAATTTGTCGAGTCAACACCGACTTGGTTGATACTTTGAACCCTGAAATTGCTCCTTACACCTTGGACCAATCCCTTCACCAGTCTTGACTGCTTCTTTAAAGCAATATAAACACAAACCTTGAAATTGCATTCACAAGCAAAAATATCATTGCCCCATTCATTTCTCTGAAATCACATTCAATACTCTTAGTGATGATTTGGATGATGATGTTCTTTCCTGTGAATGCGATTTTAACATTTGCGTTGATATTGCTTTAAGATACGGTGAATACTCATGAAGGGATTCATCTTGGGTGTAAGGAATGGTATCATTTCACTGGCTTGGAGGAGGTGTTGGGTAAGGCAGAAGACAAGAAGGCTAATTCATTGCCAACCGCGCTGAAGCGAGAGACTTCATGAGCAAATATTTGGAGGAGAATGTTTGCGCTGAAGTTAACAAAGGTTGATTTTTAATCATAATATGTGGTTGTTTGAGGCAAAGGGAAATTATGGCTATGGCAATAGAATTTGGACTGAAAATAATAGTGTCAACTGTATTGATGGGAATGGAGATGGGGGGAATGAGCAACGCCTCTGCCTTTTGAGGCAAATCGATTATAATATTATTCTAATCTTGAATCTAGTTGTATTTTTTTTACAGTAATCAATGGTTACTTGATTACACAAAGAGGGTTTGGGGCTCATTTTGATAATATATAGGTATAGTTTTGGAGGGAAATTCCTTATTTTTTACACTCTAAATAATGTTTACTTCGTCATGAATATCCTCGTGAAAGGCCTCTGTGGCTTAAAAATCAACCCTTTTCGTCGCCATCCCCCTTTCTCCACTCCCATCACCACCATCAACATTATTCCTTTAGGCCAAACTGAATTGTCATAACCATATGTGGCCTTTGTCTCAAACAATCATCTATTAAAATCAAAATCAATCTTTGTTAACTCATCATGAACATCGTCCTCTGAATATTGGTTCGAAAGCCTATTGGGTCTATGATTAAAGAGCTTTTTGGTCTGCTAGCTTCCCCAACACCTCATCCAAGTTAGTGAAACAATATTGCTTTGTACACCTTGGACCAATCTCTTCATCAATCTTCACTGCATCTTTAAAGCAATATCAAGATAAATACTTAGAAACCACGTTCATGGAACTACATCAATAACTAGCTTGCATGATTTTTTATTTATAAGAATGGAAATGTGAAAATACTAGTGTGTTTCCATGAATCACTATCATTGGGGGTGGATAAAATGCATCTCATCACTGAAAGATAATCCTCATCAAGGAGAATCATCCTTATACATCACAGAAGGGTCATCATCATAATCGGGTTCTAAGGTGTCCATCACTATAAGCTCATCAGTATTCTCAAATATATTTTCATCCTTACAATCAATAACTAAAACACGTTGCTGACAACGAGAAGCTATATATCTTTGTCATGACAATAGTGATACCCGATTTGGGATGTAAAAGGGCGAGCACTAAACAAAACAAGTGTTGTAGTCTTAGCCCAGCTAGCAGAAGAGGCGCTAGTAGACCCTGATGGTGATGCATTGTTGACAGGTTAGGTACTAAGGTGAGACCTAAGAGATGCTAAGGCAACTTGGATAAGTATCAGGATTGAAAGAAATATGCCTAGGAAGAACACGAAGATATTTTTCATAGTCTAAGGCTTTTTGATATGTGATATTTAAGGAATAGAGTGGGTGGACTCTAACTTCGCACTTGATTCTGCTCTTAAACCATTAACAAACCTAGACATAAGAAGTCTTTTCTCTTCATCAACCTCACATCGTAACATCAACTCCTCAAATTGTGATATGTACTCAGTGACAGTGGAGGTGTTTTGCCTAAGGTTAAGAAATTGATTTAACAAATTATCCATGTAGTAGACTGGAGCATATTTTTCCTTCAGTATATCTCTCATTTGATTCCATGATAAAATTGGTGGAGATACCTAAGGTCAACATCACACATAATTATTCTTCAAAAACATTATGCATTGCCCACTAACTTAATCCCAGTCATAGTCTAAGGCTTTTGATATGCGACATTCAAGGAATAAAGTGGGTGGATCTTAACTTCGCACTTGATTTTGCTCTTAAACTATTAACAAACCTAGACATAAGGAGTCTTTGCTCTTCATCAACCTCACATCGTAACATCAACTCCTCAAATTGTGATATGTACTTAGTGACAGTGGAGGTGTTTTGCCTAAGGTCAATTGATTTAACAAATTATCCATGTAGTAGGCTGGAACATATTTTTCCTTCAGTATATCTCTCATTTGATTCCATGATAAAATTGGTGGAGATGCCTAAGGTCAATATCATGCATAATTATTTTTCAAAAACATTATGCATTGCCCACTAACTTAATCCCAGTCATACTAAGATATTGAGCATCAGATATGTTGTACCACTCACAATACTTATCCATCTTATCCAACCAATTTAGAATGGCAGTGGACTTTAACCAACTATCAAACTCGAGAGCATCCAACTTAACTTTCCTAACTGGATCATCTGTGATTGTTTTTGAGTGCGTCATTATGAGACAGAAAGTTAGGTTGTCTACCTTGAAGTTCTATGAGCCTTGTGTACTGTGTTGAATCAGGTGGGAAGACATGACCAATAGGCAGTGTAAGTGTGAGTATAGGCATCGACTAATGGTGAGAAGTGCTGGATGTGCCTACATGTACTGGACCAGATGGGGTAGGTAAGAATCCAGAAGTGCTGGCTTCAACGTCATTAGAAAAAGTGGGTTGACTATTATTTTATAAGACAGTTGGTGTAGGATTGAATTTATTTTTTTCTTAGTTGTGATTCTTTTGTACAAAGTCCTGAGTAAGATTTCTAATTTTGTGGTAAGAAATTCAAGGGCGACAGTAATTTGGTCAAGTTTAGTGTTTGTTTGCTTTTGATGTTCCTCAGATTTGATTTAACAATCTTCTAAAGGAGCAAAAAGTTTTTCAAGTTGTTTAACAATCATGGTGAAAAAAAGAAGACAAAATAATGCTGAATTAGACTCAAATTATATTAATTTAGGAGAAAAATAAACTAAACTAGGATGCACACAATAAGAGTAAAAATTAACTAAAAAATCTAAAGGTGCAATAAAATATATGGGATGGAAAGAAAAGAAATCATGATGGCTAATTTTTTTTAGATTTTATGGATTTTTTCTATGGATGAAATATTCAAGAAAACAAACACAAAAATAAACTAAGATCCTTTTCTAATTTAATTAAGAGCCAATCAAATAATTCTAAGAGCACAAAATCAATTTAGGAAAATTTATTACTGAATTTAAGCAACAATGAGTCTCAGGTCGGCTCGGCGACGACGACTGGCCGAGAAAGGACTGAACAACGGCAGAGAGAGTCGTCCTCGACAGAAAACATGTGATAACAGTTTTGAGCTTTTTCTTCGAACGACGTGTGATGGTGGAGTTCTCTGTTTGTCAAGTGTCAAAGGTAGCAGGTCGTAGTGGTGACTCACGACAATTGTGAATGGAGGTGGAGGGCAGCGACTGTTTTTCTTTGGGGGGATTTAGGCGGTGAAAAAAGTTGGATTGAAGGCAGAGGAAACGAACGAGGCTCTGATACCAATTGACGTAGATCTAGATAGAGAAAGAAAAGAGAGAACAGAAAATAGAAGAAAAGAGATTTAGAGAGAGATAGAGAAGAATTTAAAGAGATGAAGTCTGATAATCTTAATCTGTATTTTCATAAAATAAGTCTTCTCCACAATGAAAACAAAGAGGCCTATTTATAAATCGGGATTTAACACAAACTAAGAAAGTAAAACAAAACTTGATAATCAAGAAACTCTAATTAACCAAAATTAACTAACACCTAATAAAAATTATATAAAATAACATAAAACTTAATTCCTAATTATGATCTCCATCACTCTTACTGAAAAAAATTATTTTTTCTTGTTTAGGAATAACTCTAATGAGTGAAGGGTTTATACATCCTTCATTGCAAGATCTTGCAGCCTTCTTTCCATATAACATTGGTTCCTTTGGGGTTGTCTGTGAACCGGGTTCAACTGTAATTAGGATGAAGGAGTTGCTCCCTTAAATGAAGATGTCTCCTTAGCGAACAATCTCCGCAAAAGGAAAGGTATGATGAGGGAGTGTGCTTGCGACTATTCGAGCAACATAGAAATCCAGAGGTTGCCATGAGAACTACATCCAGCAAAGAAACCCAGCTCCACCATTCGAATGAGGGAGGAATTGGAAACAAACTGCCAGAGAAGAATAGCGGTGGAAACTTTCCCAGGCAAATGCACATAATTGCGAAAGTAATGAACCGATTTTCTATAAACAATCAAGAGTAAACTTCATGTTCCATTTTTATTCGAAGAAGAATTGATCAATTTATACTTCATAACAAGGATATGTTATTCGTAGAAGAATCTGATCGGTTCTTGAATTTAGTCCAAAAGCTGAAAGAGATTCACTTGCACGAGCTTGGTGCTATTCAAACGACCCTGGAGGAGAAGGATCCAGAATTATAGAATAGGGGAAAAGAATTTGAAGATCGTTGTGCTCTAGCCATGGAAGTTGTAGCAAAGTTTGGCTATCAGCTCGGTACTCAAGCATCTCGCCAGTTGAATTGTTCTTCTCAGTCTTCCTTTGAGTATGTTGAGTGGCATAATGATTTCCTTTCCCAATTTTGTAGAAAGAGCTTCAAACTTCTTAATGAAGGGATTTCTGACGAAACAGAGTTTGACTTATCTTGCATCGATGACTCCTTCTCTGCTGGAAGAGCCATAAGGAAGTCTTTTGTAGCTGTCAATGAGATGGTTGCTCGAGTGGGACAACTAATTGACCAAATAGATGTGCTGCAATGTTATTCCTCGAATTGCTTGAATAAAGATGAAGTATGCTTGAAACAGGTGTTCATAATATTTTCAGATACCATTGCTGATGTTAAGGCTAATCTGCGAGTTTGTTCAGTGAGACTTGCTTGACACGGCTATTGAGATTTAAATTCACTTGTTAGATTTCCCCTCTTTTGGAAAGTTAAAAATGCGTAATTCCGGAGTTTTATATTTGCTGAATAAGAATAGATATTCGTTCCGCATTAGCGTGCCCCCCATTGTCCATTCAAATCCGCGTCATTTATCCATTCTGCTCATAATCACCTTCTTCCGCCGTAAATGCTTCATTTAAAATTTTAATCGTTGCGAATGCATACTTCGAATTTTCAACCGCCACTCCTATTCGTCATGATTGTTCACATCGTTTCAAAGGAGTGGTGCTTAGGGTGCCATTATTAGTTCATTAAAAAAACCATTGAAGTCTTCAGTGACCGCTTGCCTTCTTCCAGAACTTGCCCTAATTATAAATTTTGAGAATTCAATATATGTTCTGAAGTCATCTTGTGAACTATTCTCGAATCATTTCTTTCTTTTCTTCCTCTGAGCATTTTGCTTTCAATTTGCTCATTCCCCCACGTCCTCTTTCTCTAGAAGAGTCCATCACGTTTGATAGCAGCTTAGACTTCTCCCTCTTTGATTATACGTCATGTTGGCCCAAAGGCCCATCACTCTAGTTTTGATGATGATTAACTCATGTAGTTATAGTACTAATGATCTTGTGTTTATATAGTTTCAGATATTTGATCAAGATCTTAGTAGGTGTTTAGATTCAACAAAAATTCGAAGTTAAGTTTTGAAGCTAGCACGTGTTGATTCAAGAGCTCGCGCATCAAGATCGCATCAAGTATTCAAGAGGAGTCTAGCTCTTTGGATCAAGGTTTGGATCAAGTCAAGAAGAAGAAAAAGATTTTCAAGAGAAGATTTTCAATAAGACTTGAGTCATGGTTGTAAGTGTTAAGATTTATTTTTAGATAAAATGTAAAAGATAGATTAGTTGTGAATTGCTCAAGTTCATATACACACAAAATTTATGTTTTCATACGATAGTTTTGAGTTTAGAAAAATATTATTTTGAATTTATCAAAACTTATTTTAGAGCTTATTGTCAAAAACATAGATATTTCATCTTATATGTGTAGTGGATCATATCCATGCACACTAAGCTTCAAAAATGTTTAAAATATCTTGTTTTTGTATTTGGAGAAGTTTTGAAAAAATTGTTTTTCAATTTGGAGATTGTTTTTGGAAAATACAGATTTTTGTTTAAGGTAAAATTTCTATATTATAAAAATGGTTCAAATGTTTGCAATATGTGTTGAATTTTGATCACACAGATTTGTACTTCAAAGTATTTCAATGAACCTATTTTTGTAGATTTTATATGATTTTATGAGATTTTTATTAAAGTTAAAAAGACCAAGTATTAATCCCAAAAGATTTCAGACCTGACCTTCTGCCGGTCGCCCGGACGGTCAACCGAGCCAGAAGTCAGTCGATCGGTGTGCACAAAACGTGCACGACCAACTGGCTAGTGGGCCGGTCGACCGGCGGTCGACCGTCCAAAGAGCTTTGCTTTCTGAATCTGGCATCGGTCGACCAGGCGGTCGACTGATTGGTCTGAGCCCAGGAACGGTCGACCGGGCGGTCGACAGGCATGCTGCAACGGTCAGAAATTTTACCGTTGGCCGGTCGACCGACAACAGCATAAGCTGCTGATTTGGCCCGCAACGGCTAGTTTTTGGGAGCCTATAAAATGGGGTTCCGTTGGGCTGTTTTATATAAGTTTTGAAGAGAGTTTTGTGCTAGTTTTTCCTACCTCTAAGTGTTTATCTCCACTTATTTTAGAGCTAATACTTCCATATCAAAAGGAAAGTTTTCAAGAGTGATTTTCAAAAGAGATTTCTTGAGTTTTTCACCACAAAATCTATCCTAGTTTTCTCACACAATCTTGAGCTATCTATTGCTATATCAATCCCCTAGGGATCTTTGTTGTGAGAGTGTTTTTAGGTGATCAAAGTGTTGAGATCACCAAAGTGTTCATCTTGTATTTGAGGAGGCGAACTTGCGGGTTCGTGTTGTTTCGAGTTCTAGTGGGAGCTCGGTGTAGAGGTGCGGCCTCGACAAGCTAGTGTGTTTGCGTGTGCTGTTCTTGTGGGAACAAGAGAGGGACTAGTGAGTCCAAGAGTTCTAGTATGAACTCCTTGTAGGTGTTGCGGCACCGAGTGATCCGGTGGGACCGTTTTTTAGTGAAAATCCTTCATAGTGTTGAAGGCGGGGACGTAAAGTAAGGGTGCTCGAACCTCGAAACAAATCTCCCTTTTTGTGATTGCTTTCTCTCTATCTTTCACTTGTGTTTATATCTTGCTTTTGCTTATTGCTCATATCTCTTATATGTTTGATATATTGTGTGCTTAATTGAATATATGTTTGAGAGTGTTTGTTCACACTTGTATTCAACCAGAGAGTCATAGTGGCACCTCAACTCTTAATAGAGGAGAATCTTGAGGAGATAGTCTACAGCCCTTCACCGGGAATTCTACACTCTTGTGTTATACTTGGTGTGTTTTGCATAATAGTTTTTAGTTTGCTTAAATAATTTTAATTCCACATTATTCATCATTAGATTAGGTAGTCACCTATTCACTCTCCCTTTAGGTAACCTACAAGTGGTATCAGAGCTTGGTGCTCTTGATTTGAGTCTAACAACCTTTGAGTTAAAGATCCTTATTTTTAGCTAATCACAATATTTGTTTACACACACATGAATTTCATGACTTCTCCCATATTTGAGATTCTTAACATCCAAATTTGGAAGGTTAAGATGTCAATATACCTCAAAGCCCTAGGTATTCAAGTTTATTTTGTCACTATTAAAGATTCATATTGTTTAAATGACAAAAATCTTAAGGCTAATGCAAAAGCCCTTCATGCTTTAAGATTTACCCTAAATGATGAATATTTATTTAGGGTTGCTAATTTTGATTCGGTTTTTGTAGTATGAAACACTCTAATCTCTCCCTTGGTGAACAAAAGCAATACTATGCGGGGAGCGACTCGGATGATGGAAGTGATGCTTCCAACATATGCTATATGGTCCAAGGGGATAACCCCCTTGAGGTAAATTCCGAATCCGAGCTTGATGAGGATGTTGACATTTCATATGATGAGCTTGCTTTATTTTATCAACAAATTCTTGAAAAATATGATGTACTTAAAAAGGATAATAAAAGATTGAAAAAAAAAATTTGAATGCATTTCAAAAGAAATGATTTTTTGAAAAAGGAGAATATTTCCTTGTCTTCTAAATTAAATGATATTTGTGAAGGAAATAATTCTTTAAAAAATAAAATTAGTTTGATGAAAAAAGAAAAGGAAATTATTTTGGAAGAAATAACTCTTTGAAAGAAAATTGTTTCAAAAGAAAAAGAAAATATTTTTAAAAGATTGTTGATTCTCATTCTTGCCATGCTCTTCATGCTACTATTGATAAAATGAGATTCAAGTTTTAAAAATAGAATAAATTGTTTGAGCTAAACTTTGAGCAATTGTGCATTTAACCATTCTAGATTAGAAATCTTGTTTCAAAAGAAACAAGCTCCACATGTTCATGTACATAACCCACGGCATACATATGCACACTATGCACATCATGATCACACTCATTCTCATATGCATGCTAGAGTGTACAAATGTACACATTGTGGCTTCAAAGCCATTTAGCAAAGTTTTGTTTTGATAAGATAAATCATATAAATTTTGCAAATAAAAATGTTTGGATTCCTTATGATGCTAACCCTTGTGGACCCAAAAGAAAATGGGTACCAAAATCCCCACCATTTGTATTTGATGTAGGTGCGGACTCTCACAAAACGTGAGAGGTATGGTGCCTTGGTGGTGGATGCATGAGCTAGATGGACATACCCTATGATGCATCGCTATCAAGGAAGCTTGGTGGGAGGACCACCATGGTTTGGAGACTTAGAGAATAGTTCACATGGTTTGGTAACTATCTCTAACTCTTATTTTTATTTACATGCTTTCATATAAATGTTTTTAGCATGTTTTGGTTTTGTACTTCATGTGGTGAATACTTGTTTAGATGTATTTTTTATTAAAACATGTGTATATACTTGTATAAGTAGTGAGTTACACTTGATTATTATATGTTTGTGCCTTATTGCTCATTTGTACTCATTACATGTACATGTATAACCTAGTTTTGATGATTCTTTTATTATACTTATTTTCCCTATCTTTGTACATATTTTGATTCATGTATATGTTATTTTGTCTAAAACTAATAAATATACATGTATACCCTTGAGTCACTTGCCTTCATGCAAATTCTGTATGGACTCGTTTGTTTGGGATATGTATGTATATTTTTAGTTTTGATGGAACATACATATACCTTGAAGTTTGTTTAATTTTAATGAAAAATAAATTTTTATGACTTTCATGTTTTTGATAAAAGAATTCATATTTCGGTATTTTGAGCTTTATTGATTATTTTCATGAATATGCTATTTACACGATTCTTGTGCACTCACATTTTCATTGTTTACTCATGACTTTGTTTCATGAGCACATTTATGAGCTTTATAGATTTCGAGTGTCAACTCTTGTGTATTTAGTATGTTTCATGAGAGATATATGATTTGGTTCATAGTTGAAGGATTTTTAACTAGTTTTTCAAAAATTACTTTAAACTAGTTATTTATTCTTCATTTGGTAGTGTTTTCAATTATAACTATTCTCAAATCATATTTTTGAAAACTACTACATTTAAAGGGTGGTTTGGATGGGCGACCATGCCTTGTATGCGTAAAATTGAAAATCTATCTAAACATGTGCATGAATAGGGTGGATAGTTATGAGTTATACACTTGATTTTCAAGAAATTTTATGTTTGTATACTCATATTTTTTCTTATATATGTATGTTTCAAACTTCAATTAATATCATTTCATTTGGTATTTTCATTTTCATACATATAATATGATTTGATTGTGCTTGTTTTACATTATCCTTACATGTTTAAAGCACAAATTATTTTTTATGCTAAGCTTGACTAATTTTAAATGTTAATTGGTATCTTTATGAGCTTATGCATTATTTTCAATTAGTATTTCAATTGATATCAAAATACTTCATATTTTACCTTTCAATTGGTATCAAAAATCTACTATTGGTATCTTAAAATTTTGTTTATTTACAAA
>JAVJIF010018705.1:0-93298 GCA_038442645.1 Agave tequilana | reverse complement strand
AATGTATGCACACATATACTCTGACAATTTTAACTTTGCACGGGAAAATATGACCAATTTGCATCTCCCTGCGAGAGAAAATTATAAAGAATGTCTTTATTTTTTTATAATAGATTCTTAAATTGCATAGAGATAATTAAGAAGAATATACTAATATTTGTGTTGCCAAAGAAATGACATTGACAAGTTAAACAGTAAAGAAGAATTATGGCCACTCGCCAAAAAAGTTTGGAATAAAGCTTTTTTTTTTTTAACCATTGACAAAAGCTCTCTTGTTGTTTTTTTTAAAAGGTCCCTTGAATCACACATATTAGAAACAAAAATTTAAATTATCATAGTTTGTAACTAAAATCATTTTGTTAAAATTACACTAATTAATTATATGTGATTTTATCTACACATTTTCGTGTCTCCTCTTCTATGATTTCTTTTATTTTGCAATAAGTATACATTAATAAGTATACATTTTAATCCATATAAAGACCACACACCATCAATTTATGAGATTAAAAAAATAAAGAAAAAAAGAAGTAAAAAACAGAAAATAGCTTTTATAATTTAAAATATAAATATTCTAAAGAGATATAATAAGCATAGGGAGTAATTTCAAACAATTTAGAAGACATGGGATTTAATGGCAAATCATATGATTATGTGAATGTTGAGGGATCAATTTAAAAAGAAAAAAATAGTTAACAAAAGTGCAAACTCGTGCAAACGCGGGGCCCATAGCAGTCCGCATATAATATGTATGCGGGATCGTGGGGATCAGCTCCTTCAGATGTGTGAAAAAATATAGGGGCTTAAAATCGCGCCCGTCTTTAAACCCTAAAACAAGAGCTCAAAAACCCTAACACAGGAGGAGGCAAGTGATCATCTTCTAATCGAGCTCTCTCTCGCTGCCCATGGCGACCTCCGCCTCTTCTCCCAATGGAGCTTGATCTCTCAGTCTCAAGGAGGTCTCTCAATAACTTTTTCGCAAGCACTCATCTCTTTTGCCCCAATGTTCTGAGTCATTACAGTTACTAGTAGAAAAATGGAACTTGTTGAATATTTTCCCAATTTTTCTCAATATTAGCATCATTCACTCTGCGCAACAGTGAAATGATAGGAAATTGGTTAATTCGATCAGTTCCATTTGTTCTTTTCTTTTTGTTGGTTTCTTTAAGAGGAATCAATCTGACAACTATTCAAGATCACTGAAATATCAACAATCTAATTGGCCAGGTCGGCAATATCAGGTGGGAGGTTTTCCGTTCAATAGAACGTTCCTTAATTTAAGAACCACCTTTCAATTTCCTTCCTTGGTTAAACACCAACTAGACTGAATCTAAATCAGCCTCGATATACTGAATATCAGTATATCCCATGTATAAAGAATTAATTCACTTATACAGTAATTGGAGTGAGGTACGCTTAGAGCGAATCTCCTTAGACAATTACGTCACCCGCACCGGTGCTAACGGGTTACTGGACGCTTGTCTCCCAAGATACAACACTTCTTCACGGTATTTGGATAGCACTACCAAATCACCGTACGGTCGAACCGTAGTCAACCAGTACCTTCACAGGATCGTTGAAGCAGCGGTACAAGAACAAATTTCGGATGAATATTTGCCTTTACTTTAGAGTAGCACCCACTGTTGAGGACGAAGGAAGGTTGAAGAATATTTTTCTTCAGAAGTACCAGATTCAGACAACAATTCTATAATAAAATCTGTTGAATTTTCTGATTCCTCTTTCAGAACAATTTCGCAGAATCTTCTTTGGAAGTCGCTTTCCTACTTCACGCTGGAAGCCCAGTTCAGAACTCCGAATTTCACTTCAGGCAGATCAGAACTCAAAGAGAGAGAGAGATTTCGCTGTTGGTGTGTCTGAGAAAGGGAAATCGGAGCGCTATTTATAGCGCTCCGGGAGGGGCTTTCTCGTCCGCCAGATTTCAATTTGCGACGGTTCGGACAGAACCGTCGCAACCGTTCGGTCCAACCGCCAACTGCACAACGGTCCAACCGCCCAGACGGTTTTCAGACAACCGTTCGGTCCAACCGGATTAAAAAAGAACTAGGCCGGTAGGGAATCCGAACCCGAACCCAGACCGGCCCGGCATCGGCACCGGGCCGCCGCCGCCAGCGACGGCGGCGCGCGCGCATGCCTGCATGTGCGGGCATAGTTCCCTCCTTTTCGCGCGCGAAAACTCTAAGTACCCAAAGGGCACGCCCTTTGTTCTCAACTTTCTCTATTTATACACCACAAACTTTCATCCCATGGCCAATGTGGGACTAAATGCTTTTAGCTATCTTTAGTCCCATTTGGCTTTGAATTATGCAATCTTTAGACTTGAATATCTCATTCATTCGAAGTCGGAATTGAACATGTGGATATACCACGTTCATCCCCAATGGAAGGAGAACACACTCCAACCATCATCCAATTGATTCGATCAACGGATCTTGCCATAATTCAGCTCAAAGATTCGCTTTTATATTCTTCAATTCCAACACTTTTTCCCAGTATATATTGTGCAATTTAAGCTTCTATTCGAAAGGAAATTAAGTGCATATCTGTTTATTTCTAGTTTGTTATTGTTTCTGAAAAAGATCAATAAGCATCAAACTTTTCCATTCTTTTTTACCCAATTCAATATTTTTGAAGTTTAATTCTGTCGTAAACATATGTTAGAGCTCTGGTATTACTTATTTTTTGGGCGAAAATCGTTCTTCATGCTTGGGAATCTCACATTCAATGAGCTAAACTATTCCATAAGTCTTTCCTAAGTAATTACAGTAGTTAGCAGCAGAATGTGAATCTTTTGATTCTATTCTTCTCGCCATGACAGAAACAGTAAAATCTAATGTAATTGAGTGGAAGAATATGAAATGAGAATGTGATAAATATCTAAGTACTTCCGCTCCTTTTTACCTGTAAATTTTATGTTGTGCAATTTTGATAATTTCTAAGGAAATGTTTGATTATAGTTTTTCTCTTTCATTGTTTGATTCTGGTTACTTGGAAACTTGGGTTAGTTCCTCTTTCTATGGGAATTTGATGTTCACTGGGTTTACACATGCGAAAAATCTTTCTTAAGGCCATTGCAATATCTAGCATCAGAAAAGTTTAAGATATCTGATCCCCACAACCCCCCCCCCCCCCCCCACCCAAAAAAAAAAAAAAAAAAAGAACGCGTGCACACAATTTACCAAGATCAACATAGTTCATCACATGCACGGTGAAAATCTGTGACATGATTGAATAACACATGCTAATGGCAACACACCATACCTTTGATGTTCCATAACAGACTATCTTTTTACCTAATATTTTTATCATGTAACTCTAGTTTTATTGTGAACAATTTCAGATAGTGCTAGTAAATTTATTGGATACATGATGATTTCTTGGAAGTTTGTTTCTTTTAGGAAAAATTGAATAATAAAGTGGATAACTCTACCATCTTCCCTCTCAGGAAAGGGGGATTTGTTAAGTTGGAGGCAAGTTGGAGGCAAGCCTTGAACCCGTGACTTCCACCATAACAAGCAATTTCTTTACCCTCTTGCAAATTGTTTAGTCATTATTCGGTACGTGGAATTACTTTTTCAGTACACAAGTATGCGAAATTAATCTTTTGAAGATATAATAGGAGTCAATAGGAGAACATGAAGTTGAAGGCGAAAACCTGTGGACTTTTGGGTCAATAACGGTTGACTGGTTATGTTGTCCAAGGTCATGTGAAGAATATGAAATTTTGCTAGCATGATATTCTTGTGAAACATATCATTATCAAAAGACTAGATTGAACTGCTTAATATTTTCTAATCCATTAAATTTCTAGAATTTTTGATTGCATGATTTTAATTTTATGGAAAATGGATAAGGATTAGTTATTTACTCATATTATTAATTATGATGCACTATGGAGAGAATTTGTGTGG
The DNA here is from genome assembly GCA_038442645.1 of Agave tequilana. NCBI lineage: Eukaryota > Viridiplantae > Streptophyta > Magnoliopsida > Asparagales > Asparagaceae > Agave > Agave tequilana. The sequence goes on along the minus strand of JAVJIF010018705.1, from coordinate 89,369 downwards.
GGAGGCTTTGCTGGGGCTTTCGGTGAGGGCATGATGCACTCTGTTGACACATTAAAGACACGTTTACAGGGTCAGGCTATCATTGCTGGACATCAGGTAGATGACTTGGTTATGTCAAAAATACTTCAGTTTGTGTAAAATATTTTCTTGCTGGCATGAGTTTCTCAACTGATGTCAGAAGCATGACTTGGTTATGTCAAAATTTCTTTGATTAGTTTTAGAATATTTTCTTGATGTTACTGAAAATTTTCTATCACGATGTTTAGGGCCAAAAGAACATACTACAAATGATCCGAACAGTCTGGGCTGCCGATGGTCTTAAAGGTAACCTGACTATCACTTCCATCTTTAGCTCTATTTATTTATTATTTTTTTTATGGAAGGCTAGGTTTGAGAATAAATAGATAAATAGAGATAAGGATGGAATTAGTTCACTATAAATAGTGCAAGTTCACTATGAAATTAGTTCTTTATTATGAGAGTTGCCAATTGCGAAGTTTGCCATTACTAATGCCTTAATTTTGTGACTCAATGAGGATGAAATTCAGTAATTGAGCCTTTTCTAGGATGCCACTTATAGTACTTTCTGTTCATGCATGTGATTTTTCCTATAGAAAATTTTATTATGTTGGTAGAAAAAAATATCAGCAATAATCTTCTATCGAATTGTAATATTTATATACGTTTGTATAGAGTTTGTTACATTAGCTTATAATTTCATCTACACCAATAACTTCTGAGCTGTTTTCTTTTCGTTCATGGAAATGATGACTTTTGTTTTTCAGGGTTCTATAGAGGAATTACTCCTGGGGTGACTGGATCTCTTGCAACAGGAGCTACATATTTTGGTGTGATAGAATCTACTAAACTATTGTTAGAGGAAGTAAATCCCACCTTAGTGGTCACTGGTCTCATTTCATCGCTGGAGCAATTGGTAAGCCACTAACTGCTGGCCCTTATTCTTAGTTTTCTAGCTCTGGGCCTTGTCAAATGTTGTCACTTGTCATGTTACAAATATATTTTTGTCTGTTTGTTTAGGAACACTTATAGACATTCTAGTTTCCTTAGTAGCTTTATTCGTTATTTTATATTTCATGTTTTGGTTCATCCACATGGGGACCAGGGATAATTATTGTGTTTAATATTGGAGAAGAGACTAATGTAGCCTTATTTTTTGATAATCTTTTTGTAACTATTGAATGGAAAGTGGGTACTGAAGACTGATGAAGAAGCTGAGGGATGGGAGGTTAGAATTGCTTAAACAATACAACATCAGTGCACACATCAATAAAAAAAAGCATCAAAATGTAGAGCTTAGAGCTGGGTGCGTTTTTTTGGCCTGACTTGCTAATTGTGGGTTGGACAAGTCATTTCAGTTTCCATTCTTTTCTTTTTTGAAAGTTTGGCTGCCAGTCGGCTTGACATGCATGATAATAGTTAAGAGAACTGAACAATGTTAGATTCACATTATTACAGTCCCTTTTGATGTATAATAAGACCTTTATTGATAAGGGAATGATGCCACTATAGAGCCAAGGGAATTCATCTAGTTTGAGAAGGCAACCTTACTCATATTTGTAGCTGATTTGTTTCACATATATTTGTTGATCTTTAGTGAATAAATATTTGTTGTTTTATTGTCCATGAAAGATACATCCATGCATGCCATTGTTGCACTGGTGCTTGTTTATCCAGCTTCAATGCTGTTATTGTTGTATATGCCTTTAAGGCTGACTCTGCAATTAGTTTGTCCAATATTTATTTGAATGGTTTAGATTTTTTTCTAGTAGCAGTCAAATATGTACACATAAACAGTAAGAACTTTTAAAGCCAACAGAAGTCTCAGGTGATACGCTAGGTTCTGTTGTGTACGTGCCATGTGAAGTAATAAAACAGCGCATGCAGGTGCAAGGCTCCAGAACATCTTGGAGCTCAATGTTAACGAAGGAAAGTGCCACTCAGAACTCTGGAGTGCAAATTTATGATTACTATACATGAATTTTCCAGGCAGGCCATTCCATATGGAAGCAACATGGTCTCAAGGGACTATATGCAGGGTATTACTCTTTCTATACTATACAGTTTTCTTAGCATACTGTGTCCTCACAAATATGTTTCTGTAAATTATTTTTTTTAGCCTTTTGTTTACGCACACCCTCCTCTATTTATTCATTTTAATTCCCGTGGTGTGTGCCTTGGGTGGGGGGAGATGGGGAAGGGGAGTTCTCAGCTTATGTTCCTGGTATTACTTTGGATTTACTTCAGCTATAATGCTAACATGGACAGCACATGATATGCTTGATAGTTGGTAAAGGCCATGGTGGTGTGTGTGCATTCTAGCTTAAATATTTTTAGCTTTCACTAAATACTTATTGCAGAAAGGTTCTTCTTCCTGGTCTTTAATCAGATTCATGGTGGGAATTTTGGCATTACGTTCATCTGTGTGAAATCTAATCCTTTGTGCTCTATAATGTGATTATTAATGCACATAACATTTTTTTGTTTGTGTGTGTGTGTGTGTGTCTCATATTTTAAGTCCTTTTCTTAATTATGAATAACACAGATCATCTTTGCTGTGGAGAATGAGAACCCTCAAAGTGGGAAAATGAAATAATACCATCAACCATAGTTCTCTAATTTAACGACTCATGAACTCTAGTTCAACTATGCATCAACTATCCCTCATGGTTTGAATGAGATTTTGAAGTTGTAAAAGCCAAAAGAAAGAAGCTGCGGATAGATTTACTACTCAATCAATCATTACTATGCTTAGAGTGCATATCTAAGTAGGTGTTCCTATCCTTTTCCCCCCAAATGTGGAGTTGGCCAAAGTCCTTAAAGCTCCTCTATTTCATGTCCTGCACTTTTTAATGAGATCTCTGATTTAACGACTCATGCCATGGTGCTACTTGCATTGCAGAATATTATTGCAGAAGCCACTTCTTTGGTAGCCACTTGAAATCTTCTCATTATGATAATTCCTGGTTTATTCCGGTTGAAAGCCTTCTGTCATAGAAGCAACTCCCTGAGATGCAACGAGATTGGTTGATGGTTGTATGAGATCCAAGTTTATGAGTAGATTTCCCATTCTTTTCATTTCCAGGTGGAGAAGTGATGGGGACATCTTAGCTCTAAATTCTATTATATTTTCAGCTTTATTTTCGTGGTATTTGTGTTTGTATTTAAGTATTTGTGTCTATGTACTAAGTAGTGGTGGGAGTTATGAGAGTGTAATGTAGTTGGAAGTTATGGGCAGTTGTGTGGTAGTTGTAACTTATAGCCTATATGAGGCATGGTTGTGTACTTGTTTTGGGGATAATGGATGATGAATGAAATTTGGAAAAACTTGACCTCTCTCTGGTCTCTTCTCTTCCCCTTCCTTTCTCTCTGTTTCTCTCTTTCTTTCCTCCTGCTAGTGATGTAAGACCCATTTCTTTCCCCTTCCTTCCTCCCTCTTCTCTGGCCAGCAACCCACACCCTAACCCAAACCTCTACAGTCACCACATATGCCCTTGTTTATTCGTTGACCTCAACTCCTCTCTTCTCTGCCCTCAACTTGAGAACCACCCTATTATTCCCAACCCACATTTACTCAAACTGAGCCCTTTTCTTCCAACAAACCCCATCAGATTTCACCCACAAAAATGTCTCAATGGCCAATTACGAATTAATTCTTCTTCATTCACCACTACAATCTACAATTATCCATCATCAAGCCTCTCCGGTTGAATAGCAGCAGCAGTAACAGCATCAGCATTAGGTACAGCAGCAACAGCCGCAGCAGCAGCAACAGCCGCAGCAGCAGCTCCAGCACCCGCAGCAGCTCCAGCACCCGCAACAGCAGCTGCATCCTGCTGCATCAGGAGCAGCGGCAGCAGTAACAGCAGCACAGCAACAACAACGACAATAGTACTAGCAAAACAGCAACAGAAGCAGCAGAAGTAGCGCAGCAACAACAGCCGCAACAGGACAACAACACAACAATTGCAGCAGGACGACCCAGCAGCCCTCTTCTTGACGCAAGACAACCTACTATCCCTCTCCCCCGCGCAGAAGAGTCAGCAATCACTCTCCAACGCAAGAATCGTTCTATTTAGGGAAGGTTTCACAGGCGATAAAGATACAAGAAGGAATCGAGGTTGTTTACCCGTGAGTTTTATTTTAAAGACATCTAAGTATTTGTTAGGTTATGCATCAATTTTTATCTCTAAAGTATTATCTTTATCTCATGTTGTTCACTATATGGTGAGATGTGTGACTCTGCAATTCCTTTGATCGCTTATCATTGATATTGATAATGGAACTTGTCATGCATAATATAGCTATTGTAATTAGATCTTACTGAGATTAGAAATGTTCAAAGCTAGATTAGAAATGTTCAAAGCTAGATGCAATACTTTGTAAAATTCATCTGTTGACATTGCTTGTTTTGAGTTACTTTCCTGCCGAAGATTGTTTTATTTGGTGAAACGTGGCTAGTTTGAGTATATCACTGATTCCCTACACGCACGCACCCGTTTCACACCTAGAAGAAACCAAGCACTTCTGACTAACACACAAAGACAAACCCTGCACTCTAGGTGATAAGAGGACACAGAACAAAGAGACAGATTTTATATGAACTCAAGTCTATGCTTTGCTTGGAATTCAGTATCTTTTGAAGTCAAGTAACTATCCAGTTGTAGGCAGTTTCTAAACATGCTAGAAAAGTTCGAGTGGAAGGTATCAGTTTAAGTTCAACTGTTCAAGCCTACAAATCTAAAGTTGAAGCTTACAGTTAAATTCAGAAAACAACTTGGTTTTCTAGGTTACTGGAATATAAAACTGATGCTAGGTTATAGGGCCGAATGTAGAAAACCTTTAAATATATCTCTATCAATTTGTATCACTGCTATACACTTAGCAGCATGCATATCTGTACATACCCTAGCTGACATTTGTTTGGATATATTCGGATTAGGACATATATGAGCAGATCACACTGTCCAGATCTTAATGGTTTAACCTTCTACTGCATGAAATTATACATTCAACTTGGCAGGTCCTGTCCCCTCATTTACTCTCTCCAATCCTTGCAAATCCGTTTTTCCAGTTAAAAGCACTGGTATTCCTGAGATCAAAATATGAAATAGATATTTGAGTTCACCAACATGTAAACCAAAAGAAGAAGTTGTGTCCTCGTTTCCTCCATTACAAACCAGTGAATTGCGTGTATGAATCTGGGTCTATATACAGCAGGGTTCATTGTCTTTGTTCTGTATGTGGCAGCATCATACAACTAGGTTATGTTTATTCACAATATTATTTGCACTTATGCATTCTGACATTTATTCTAAAATTTTTATACTATAGATCATCATATGCTATTGCTTTTCTGATATCAATTGATGGGGAGATTCTGTCTCCTCGTTTTAAAAAACCGCAAGTACACGGTCGTTCGATGTAGCACTTGAGAGTCGGTTCATAGGGACAGGTGGTTCTTACGGTTTCAGTACTTCTAAGCGAATTGGTAAAAAGTTTGTGGGTTTGTGGGTTATTTGAATTAATTATAATAAAAGAAAAGTCAAGCACCTAGGTCGAATCCCCTAAACTAGAATCAAGTGGTTAATCTCGTTTCTCCATGCTAGTCTGTTATAACTCACCAAAATTTCTACTTCTATTAGGCAAAGTAAGTCTGACACTAGATCTAAGCACAGGGTATTATCTAGTTACATGATCCGTTAAAGGTAAATTAACTAAATTAAACAAATAGCATAAATGCAACAAAACCCTAAGTATGGACCATTAACTCCCGATACATAGCCTGTCAAATACCCATTGGTTCTAGAAATTAATCTCCTAAAAGTGGTAGGTCAGTTGGTGAGTCCAAACAACTCCAAATAGGAGATTATAGATTGACCACAAGAAAATCTAGCCTAGGTTCATCTCTCCTTGGATACTTGTAGAAAATCTAACTACTCATGATGCAGTTATTAACAGGATAATAATGAACTAGATAATTATTAACCATTAAAATTAATCTCCAAAGCAACAAATAATTACCAGAATATTTTTAAGAGTTATAGAGAGGTTATCTGATTGGATAACAAACTCAGAGGAATGTCCTGTGTCAGATATGCACTGTCCCACTCCACGTCCACAATGTGAAAGTCAACAGTGCTCACATGTTGTCTCACTGTGCTCTGATCAAGGGAGGAAACCGCGCCGCCCTTTCTCTTCTCGGGTTGTTGCAGTGGAGCGCACAATCTCGTCTCCTGTGGACCCCACTCCTCGGCGTCCCTTGTGCTGCGGACGAGAGGTCTCATGCACAATCACCAAGGTCAAAGCCTTCGTGTGAAACCAACTCTTTTGCTTTGCTGCAGAATGAGAAGGAGAAGCACCTGCTTTCCTTTGTGAGATCCACACGCACCCAATCATAGAGAAGTGACAAATTGAAAAAAAGAAATGAATGCAATCATCTACTGGATAATTATTTCATGAAAGAGGAGACATGCCATTGCATTAAAAGCACAGCCAAAATTGGTCATGAACAAAGCCTGCTGCCGAAAATTCCCTCCTTTAATGTTCGTTCTTTATTAAAAACTAAACAAATTCTTAAAAATAAAAAAAAACCTAAACCTAGATACAATTAATGGTAGGAGTACAATGAAGAAAAGGAAAAAATATAAAAAAATAAAACCTAGGTGATCCCCCATACGACAGCCACCCTTTCCTTTATATAATATAGGAGTTTTATAAAAAAGCCCTTTGAAATATATCTATTACATAATAATTCATTTTCAATTCATGCAGATTTTTTAAATGACCAATACAGGCTGTCAAATGGAGGAATCAACAAAAGTTATCAACATGAAAGTTATAGATCTTCGAATTCTCTTTCCGTAGACACCTAGATGACCTTTATTGAAATCCTGTAGCCAAAGTTATGGCCAAAATACCGCAACATGCTCTGAAAGCATTCTCCAGTCTTTTACAAATTGCGAGATTTAATTGCTGAATGTACCCGGATTTCTTTTTTTCTTTTACCTGTTCCCTGCAAAATATAATCAAATATACCCGAGTAGCATTATTTATATATAAATAACAGATAATTAGGAGCATAAAAATGATGTAAAATCGTGCTCATCAAATATCCCCACATCTATCTTTTGCTTGTACTCGAGCAAAACTAATAAAAAGAAATTAAAAACAAATAAATAGAAAAATTAAACTATCCCAACTCACTTTCGTAAGAATCACGCTTACACTTAGCATGTGCAACAAGCCGTTAAACCCTTAAGTTACCCCTAGAGGACGAGTTTTGTCTCGTGAGGGTTTTCAGTGGAATACACCCACAAAATCCAAGAAAGTTAAATATTAAGAAATAAATAGAAGTAAATAAGGATAACCGAAAATTAAGAAATGAAAAACAAATCATTTTTTTAGTTAACTAGCTAGCAAGATCATCAATTTTCATGAGTTTCATTTTCAAGTAAAACCTCAATTTAAGTAATCATATTGGCTATAAAATAAAGTCCCAATGCAAAACTTTACACCACATGTTCTAAGTTTCAGATTCTATATACCCGTGATCGTGATATAGTTCTTAAGCTTAGGAATATTTGACTCCAACTTTCATACTTATTATTGTAATAATATTTTTTTCTTCTCTGTTTTTTAACTATCTTTCGCGTAGATACCAATGCTTCCCTAGGCCAAGACACCTAGCTAATTGATAATCAAAATTATTATATTTTTATGGTGTCTTTTACTTTTAGGCTTTCTCAGCTACCCATGTAGCGAGCTTTGGGTCAATGCTCCCAAACCAGATGGTCTTAAGGCAATAAGTGTAAAAACATTCCCACGGACTTAATTACTCAAGCAACTGAGGCCACAAGATAAGACTTATTAATAATATTTTAATAATAAATCTCTTTTTTTAGTTGTAATCAATATCCCAAGCCTATGAACTTATAGTGTAAGTGCTATTGGGTACATAATCACTTAGACTAAGTTTAGATGATATGTCTGTTCTAGATTTTAATCTTTATTTTAAGATTTTATGATTCTCTCATCTTAATTTCACCTTTAAAATCCACTCATGGATATTAAATCACTCACATATTAGCTAACCATTTGTAAAAAAAATCAACTTTTTTTTCAATTTTTTTTAAGACTTCTAAAAGAAAATAAAGATAAAGAAAGGAAAAAAAGAACCTAAAAGCAAAACAAAATAAAAAAAGACTTCTAAAAAAATGTGAATATCCCCCCACACCTAAACTGTGCCATGTCCTCACGCACACACATGAATACAGAGATAAAAAGAATCTAGCATGTAATTTAGATATCCAGAACATGCACGCAATCATGATGATCATGCAATCAAAGCAAATAAAAGACATAAAAATATAAACAATATACTAGAATTAGAAATACTCACAGTGCGCCAGAAAATCAAGCTGCCGAAGCACAAAAATGCTCTCTGTGTGTGGTGGATGCCTCCTTACTTATCCTGTATCACTTGTAATAAACTCGACACATAGGTTAGAGAAAGAAATAAATAAAAGACACACTAAAACTGACCCAACTAACTCAAGAGGAAATAAAAAGACTCAAAAACTAAAAGAAAAATAAGACAAATATATACATATGTACCCATGTCTCTCTCACACCTAAATCTTTCTAGGTCTATTCCCTCGAGCTCGCTTGCCATCATTCTAATGGGTTCTCTTCAAGGAACAAATTGGAGATGTTAATCTTTTTGTCATCTTTAATTTCATCCTCTCCAACTTGTTCATCACTTTTCTCCATCTTTCCTCCTTCTCTTCTTCCCATACCTTTTTCTCATAAATACATCATTCTCACATAACATAATTAGAGTGGCCACAATATAATTGCCTATGAATTTAAGCTCATCTCAAACATCACCTCAAAATTTAAATCAACAGTTTTCTTTGGAGGTGTGTAACTAACCAAGGCATCCCTAACTGATTCATCCAAACATATGAGTTCGTCTTCAAATAGGTTTTTAGAGCTTTGATTGATTAGAGATTCTTGAATCAAGTTTTCAAAAGCTTGATCGTTGATTGGCTCATCGAAAGTAAAGATACTCAAATCGAGTTTTCTTTTCTTAAAGGGAACTCTAAACTTAAGATCCCCAACACTGTTTTCTCACCATTGTGATCACACTCTTTAGCAAAAAGCTCATCAAGAAACAAAGGCTCATTATCCATGTAGGCATCATCACAAGTTTGATCAGTGTGCTCCATTTTCTCCATATGAGTGGATGCAATCTTCTGCTTCTCAACACTTATCTTTTTACAGAACTTAAAAAATTCATCCTCAAATTTCTCTTGAAGTAAAAATTCATTATTGTCACATTCATCTTCACAATAAGATTCAACTGGCTCTACATGAGTTGTATGTGTAGCCAATAATTTCTAATCACTTCATCTAGACACTGAGGATCATTATTGAGTTTGTACACTTCATGCACGTTCACAACTTCCTCAACAGGTTTCTCATGTTCAAGCTCTTCAATATGATTCAAATGAAAAGATGGAGTGGACTCGAAGGGCATCTCGATGGAATGATTAGACATGTCACTATAGCCAACGATTTGCTCTTCGGGTCTAACAGTTTGGACTTTGTTCATTTTATGAAAGTTGATGTGCTCTTGAATTGACATGGGTCGAGTCGGTATTGGCTCAGGAACTAGTTGACTAGAAAAGGGTTCTCCTCTTGCTCACTAACCAACTCCTTTGCTGGCCTGTTTAAGCAGTCTCTAATGTCATAGAGCACTTACTTTGAAGTTTGCCTGAAAATTTTAAAAGTTTCCTCTAGTGTTGGTTCCTTGTCTACCTGATTGCTATTGAACTCAATTTGCGAAAGTTGATAGAACTCTTGAACTTGATCTGGACTTGTGGTTGAAACATGTTGATTGAGATGAGTCATTATCTTATCCATATGAGCACATGCCTTGATTAACTGCTGATTGGTGTCGACTATAGTCTGCTGCCTGGATTCGAAACTCTCCTCTAATGTGCTCATCGGTTTCTCATGATTATTGTCAAATCCCCAAGATAGAGGTGATGGTTCAGTGTAGGATCAATTAGGTTGAGAATTTTAATATGATTGGTCCCATGAAAATTGAGGACAATTCCAACCCTCTGAATTGAAGTTTGATGGATTAGGCTCGCTCGTAGGTCCTTGAAATGTGTGGAATTGATTTTGACGTAGTCCTAACGAATACCCTATCGAAGGACACTGTTCAGAAGAATGATTTGGATCTTGATAGTGATGGAAACTCATGGGATGGTATAAAGAAAATGAGTAGTTCGTGGGATGGATGTATTCATTAAAATCTGGAAGAGAGGTTGGTGGATAGAAAGGAGGGTCTGGCCTATAAAATGGATCGTAACCAATGAATTTGGATAGGCCATGGGGAAAGGATTTTTTTTGAATTAATTTTTTTGAATTTTTGAATTATTTTTTTATTTTTTTTACAATCCGGTATAGGTGCAAAACTAAAGATAGAACACCGTGTCCCCGGCAACGGCGCCAAAAACTTGATGGGGAGATTCTGTCTCCTTGTTTTAAAATACCGCAAGTGCACGATCGTTTGATGTAGCACTTGAGGGTCGGTCCACAGGGACAGGTGGTTCTTACGGTTTCAGCACTTCTAAGTGAATTGGTAAAGAGTTTGTAGGTTTTGGGTTATTTGAACTAATTATAATAAAAGAAAAGTCAAGCACCTAGGTCGAATCCCCTAAACTAGAATCAAGTGGTTAATCTCGTTTCTCCATACTAGTCTGTTGTTACTCACCAAAATTTCTACTTCTATTAGGCAAAGTAAGTCTGAACACTAGATATAAGCACATGGTATTATCTAGTTACATGATACATCAAAGGTAAATTAACTAAATTAAACAAATAGCTAAAGGTAACAAAATCTAAGCATGAACCATTAATTCCTGATACATAGCCTGTCAAATACCCAGTGGTTCTAGAAATTAATCTCCTAAAAGTGATAGTCAGTTGGTGAGTCCAAACAACTCCAAATAGGAGATTACAGATTGACCACAAGAAAATCTAGCCTAGGTTCATCTCTCCTTGGGTACTTGCAGAAAATCTAACTACTCATGATGCAGTTATTAACAGGATAATGATGAACTAGATATTTACTAACCATTAAAATTAATCTCCAAAAGCAACAAATAGTTACCAGAATATTTTAGGAGTTATAGAAAGGTTACCTGATTGGATAACAAACTCAGAAGAATGTCCTGTGTCAGATATGCACTGTCCCACTCCACGTCCACAATGTGAAAGTCAACAGTGCCCACACGCTGTCTCACTGTGCTCTGATTAAGGAAGGAAACCACGCCGCCCTTTCTCTTCTCGGGTTGCTGCAGTGGAGCGCACAATCTCGTCTCCTGTGGACCCACTCCCTGGCGTCCTTGTGCTGCGGACAAGAGGTCTCGTGCACAATCACCAAGGTCAAAGCCTTTGTGTGGAACCAACTCTTTTGCTTTGCTGCATGATAAGAAGGAGAAGCACTTGCTTTTCTTTGTGAGATTCACACGCACCAAATCACAGAGAAGTGACAAATTGAAAAAAAGAAATGAATGCAATCATCTACTGGATAATTATTTCATGAAAGAGGAGGCATGCCATTGCATTAAAAGCACAGTCAAAATTGGTCACGAACAAAGCCTGCTGCCGAAAATTCCCTCCTTTAATGTTCCTTCTTTATTAAAAACTAACCAAATTCTTAAAAATAAAAAAAAACCTAAAACCTAGATACAATTCATGGTAGGAGTACAATGAAGAAAAGGAAAAAAATAAAAAAAATAAAACCTAGGTGATTCCCCATACGGCAGCCACCCTCTCCTTTATATAATATAGGAGTTTTACAAAAAGGCCCTTTGAAATTTATCTATTACATAATAATTCATTTTCAATTCAGGCAGATTTTTTAAATGACCAATACAGGCAGTCAGATGGAGGAATCAACAAAAGTTATCAACATGAAAGTTGTAGATTTTTGAATTCTCTTTCCGTAGACACCTAGATGACCTTTTTCGAAATCCTGTAGCCAAAGTTATGGCCAAAATATCGCAACATGCTTGGTAAGCATCCTCCAATCTTTTACAAATTGCGGGATTTAATTGCTGAAAGTATCCGGATCCCTTTTTTTTCTTCTTTTACCTGTTCCCTGCAAAATATAATCAAATATACCCGAGTAACATTCTTTATATACAAATAATAGATAATTAGGAGCATAAAAATGATGTAAAATTGTGCTTATCATCAATGTATGTTCTTCTCCCAGGTACTGGTCTATGCTTGCAAGAGATGTGCCGTTTGCTGGGTTGATGGTATGCATTGGTGGAAACCAGTCAAACTTATATCTTATGATGCGATTTATCTCACTTATGGACACTTGGCTGCATTATGGAGCACTCGTGCTGTTTGTCACTATAATAAAAGTTTTTCACCTTAATAAATAGTTTAATTTTTAACCACTACTCATGCGTGTAGCCTCATCACTGATGCAATTGCTTCTCAATAGTTCTGTTCCATTTTCTCGTATCAGCCTTAATTTGTATACCAAATTATATTTTTTTGTTTTGCAACTTCTTATGGACTTTCCATCAAATAACATCCTAGTAGGAGTTCAATCTCATGGGTAGCCACTAGCCACAACAGTGATGACTCTGGAATTATTCTGATTGCTATCATGTATTTTAACTTTAAGATGGCTGTAAGATGGGGCCTCAGGGCAGATGCCTCCCCTGGCACTTTGCTTGTGGGCTTGGTGACCCATGTATTGAGTTGGCTTTCTCAAAACTTTTCCAAGCATCTTAAACTGTCAAGTTGAATTTTCTTGTTCATGTATACTCTGTAGGTCATTTTTTATGAAGCATTGAGGATTTGACAAAACACGGGAAGCAGAGGTTGTTGCCTGGGAGTGACATGAATGTTAATAGTACATTTGAAGGACCGTTGTTAGGAGGATTGGCTGGTGGGAAGGTGTACTTTTGGAAATTTATATTTGTAGAAGAATCTTGAGGAAGCCACAAAACAAAATATTGGCTCATTGTTCCACTGTATCTCATAGGATTCAGTGCATATCTTACAACACCCTTGGATGTGATCAAGACAAGAATGCAAGTACAAGGATCTACCATGAGGTGCAATACTTTTCAAGCTTTTAGAGTTACTGTAATATCCCCTATTTAATAATACCATATTATTATTTTTAAATATTTACCTGATTCTACCTATTATCTTATTATTAATTAACTTGATTTAGTATCATTATTAGTATTATTATTATTTTCATCCAAGCCCAATAAGCTCAGCCCATTCTCTTTTTCCTTTTATTTTCTTTTCCTTTTTATGCTAAGCCCACATGAGCCAAGCCCACTTCCTTATTTTCATCTTTTTTATTTTTCTTTAAGCTCAAAAACTAAGCCCGCAAGCCCACCCTCTATTTTTCTTATTCTTAATATTACTTATTTCTTCTAACTAAAGCACAAATATAACCCATAACCCTTTACCATTGAGATCCTAACCCAAAACCCAATCTTAATCCTAATCTAAATCTTATCTTATCAAATATTTTTCATTAATCTTAACTAATCCTAATTTAAATCCTAACAAAATCATATCTAAACCGAATCTCCATAAGATTTTTAGCAATCCTCAATCCTTATCTAAACTACTAAATTAAGTAATCTAAACCTAACTGGAATTCAGGTTTCTAAAATATCTAATATTCTATATAAAGACCCAAACTCTTTCTTTCTCTTCTACCTCAAGAAAAAAGCCTAATCCAAACTCTTCCCGCTTCTATCTTTCCCTTCTCCTCAAGCGGATCGTGAACGAAAAAGGGCTTTGAGGTATAGGGATTGAGGAGCAAATAAGAAGGAACAACTCAAGTAAGTAGATCTAACTTGTGAATTTAATTTCAGTTTTTTTCTTTAAAAAATATATAAATTAAATTGGAACCACAAGAATAATTTATTAATTTCAACAATCTACTACTCAACTTATCTATACCCGTATGGTAAAACTCACCACAATATAATTATTGGTTTTTAGAAACTTATCTTATAAAATTTTTTGTATGATTATTGTTTTAATACTCCACAAAGCCTTGATTTGAACAAATTAAATCCAAGTAAGTAAATTAATTTTTCTTAATTAATACAAATAATTTATTCAATACCATGTCAATACTAGGGCTATCTACGAATTTTTTTCTACATCAAAACCCAATCTAAAATCCAACAAAAATACAAGTGAGAATATACCAACCCATAATTTTAATTTACAAAAATTTTCAAAAATTTTAAAACAAAAGATTTCTAAAAAACAACAAAAAAACCCCCGGTTGCCTTGCTGCACAGACCAATGGCTAATCTGTGCAGCCCAGCGTGGCCGGGCCAGGCCAGCTGCGAACAGGCAGGGCCTTTGGCCCTGTTAAAAAAAGAAAAAGAAAAAGGAAATCAGGACCAGGCCTGGGCCTGGGCTGGCACTAGGCTGCAGGATTTATAAAAAAAAGAAATAAAAGAAAGAAAGAAAGAGATAAAGAGAGAGATGAATTTGCATATTAAAATAATTTATTAAAATATCAAAAAAATAGAGAAAATATAAATAATATTCTTTTACACTTCTACTTAGATAAAAATTTTAGATAAATACCAATATGAAATTAAATCAAAATACCTACTTTAAAACCATTTCTCCTTAATTGTAAATTTAGACCCGCTAAATATTTTAATAGTTTAAAGCCTATTAAAATCCAACAAAAGTTAGAAATTAGTTTAAATTAAATCTATTAAATTCAGTAGACTCAGAACCATATTCTCATCCCCAAACTAACCAATTAAGATTAAAACCCCTTATAACTTCCAAGTAAAATATCTTTTTTAAAATTTAACAATTTCTATTGAAATAATTTATGTAGATTTATCGGGGCCTTATGATTTCAGTGCTCTGGACTTGGGATCGAGTTTAGGTGAGTGTTTCTTTTCTTTATATAATTTTATTCGATTTTGTTGTGAGTGTTTTTTCTTTTCTTTATTTAATTTTATTTAATTTTATTTGTGAGTGTTTTTCTTCTTTGCTTAATTTTTATTTAATTGTGTTGTGAGTATTTGTTCTCATTTCTTTTCCTTATATACTGTTGCCAGTAGTGTTTATGTATCTATTCGTATCATTTCATGTTATTATATGACATATTTTACCAATATGATTACTCGTACCATTTCATATGACATCAGTGATTGTGCACCTTATGTAGTCGTCGATATGAGCATTTATTGGCGTCATTTCATGTGTTGGTATATCGCCATTGTTGGCTTAGACCTAGTATTGATATACCGTGGACGGGACTTGATCTAGTAACTGACCTAGTTGTGATAAATCTTAGA
This sequence comes from Agave tequilana, assembly GCA_038442645.1. NCBI lineage: Eukaryota > Viridiplantae > Streptophyta > Magnoliopsida > Asparagales > Asparagaceae > Agave > Agave tequilana. The sequence goes on along the minus strand of JAVJIF010018705.1, from coordinate 73,947 downwards.
ATATAAGTATATTGATCTTGAGGTTGATTGATTGATGATTGAGGACTAGAGATTCATATTTTATGCGTGATATTTATCGGGCAAATTGTTTGATGAATATTCTGACTAGAACTCTTTTGGATATTGAGGACGTGTGATGTTGCTTTATTGATAGACTGTTTTACCGATATATGGATATGTATGAATATAATATCCTTGACGCTAGTGTATACAATGAGACCGACTTCTGGACTGTTAGGAGCTATTATTTTTGATTATCGCATTGGTGAGTTTGGCTGATATATTGATGACCTTATTGATATTGACTATTAGATGTAGAGGTGAACTAGATTCCATGTTGATCGAGGATATTACACTTTTTAGTTACAATCTTGATTGATTTGGATGTCGATGATTGAATAAATAGGAGATCTTTGTTAATAAAATGAATTCTTGGACTTGAACCTGTCGGTAGACTCGATTGGATTGGAGTTGACTTGGGGGTTGAGGAATAGGCTTGATTGGATTGACTTGATCTAGTGGATTTTAGACATATACATATATACTTGATATGTTACTTGAGTTTTGGGATCTTGTGATTGACCTTGATAGAAGTGAGAGAGTGTAATCGGATTGGAGTGTGGGAGATCTGATTAGATGTGTCAGAACAATTGTTATTTCAGTTATTGAGATATAGATATATTAGTGATGGTTTACCGTATCAGATATTTTACGTGGATTGATGCTTGATGCTCAAAATGACTATTGAGGTTATAGTTCATAATGACTATTGAGACTATGAGTTGATGGATCAACTATTGTTATATACAGTACAAGTATATGAGATGTTGATCTGTTATATATGAGATTGTACATTGACTAGACGATGCATGATTGTTACTGTTGTAAATCACCTAGAGGGGGGTGAAAAGGTGATAGTGCTAATCTAGAAACTAAATGCGGAAGCTAAAACTAATTTGCACAAACACTTAATACAACCAGCGAGTGTAGCCGAATTCCCCGTGAAGGGCTCTGGACTAACTCCTCTTGATTCCCCTAAATAAGGGTTGAGGTGCTATATGAAGCTCTCGTGGTTAAGTATAAGTGAGGCACACACAAACAATCCAAGCATATAAGGATAAGCAATGTGAATCAAATGCAAGGACAACACAAGCATACAAGATATAAATGAATGAAGCTATGCACAACACAAATAAAGAGAGGGTAAAGAGACAATGGATCAAGCGCAAACACAAAGATATGTTTCGAGGTTCGAGCCCCTAGCTCTACGTTCCTGCCTTCACCGAGAAGGATTTCTAATCCACTATCTTGTCCACCGAGGACTCCCACCGAGGGAACCTCCACCGAGGAGGATTTGTACAACACCGGGAGTACCGAACTGCTCTCTCAACCAATACAACCTCCACCGAGGCAAACAATCACCACCTCACACACGAGGGGTAGGCCCGTAGCCAAACAACCACAAACACCTCTACCGAAGAGGGATACACACCAAACTCCACCTCTCACTAGAGGGAGCAACCACAATCTCAACCTCTACCAAAGAGGGAGCAACCCAACAATGAAAGGTTTACAACTTGGTGGTATCTTTCAACAACAATCTCTTTTCCACAAAACAAAAGATCCTAAATAGATAGGATGGGAGATATAGCTCAAGTGTGGAAAACTTAGAGTTTGGAAAACAAAAACTCAAAGAAAAATACTTGGGAAAACTCTTTGTAAAAGATAGAAATGAAGAACAATACAAATCTCCCAATTTTCTATTTTCTTTGATTTTTCCAAAACAATATAAAGATAGATCTTTTTAAGCTCTAAACACTTTTGAAAACTTGTTTTTAAAACCAGAGAATAGGGAAATTTTTGCTCTAAAAAACTTAGCCAAAATCCCAAAGGAATGGGGTTTATATAGGCAAAACCCTAAAACTAGCCGTTGGCTGTATTTTTCAGCCAGCACGGCTGGCGGTCGACCGCCCGGTCGACCGCCAACGGTCGATTTTTCGACCGCCCGGTCGACCGCCCAAAAACAGAGAGCAAAGCTCTCTGGCCGGTCGACCGCTCCGGTCGACCGAGCCCTGTGCCTGGCCAACGTGCACAAGTCTGTGCACGTCGGTCGACCGACCGGTCGACCGACTCTGGAACCTGGTCAACTGGGCCGGTCGACCGCCAGAGCCGGCAGGCAGCAATTTGGGTCAGAAAACTGGGTTAGAAAAATTCTAATAAATCCTATAAATCTTTCAAAAATCCATAAAAATAGTTTTATCATTTTTCATGGATATACAAACTTGTGATAAATATTTCAAGACAAATATCAAACATTTTGAACCATTTTTGTGTCTTGCAAATATTATCAAAAATCAAAAACTGTATTTTACCAAACTTGGATTTTTCAATAGGAAAACTGATTTTTCCTAAAACACATTGAAATACAAAAACATGATATTTAAACACATTGAAGCATGTTGCATATGGACATAAGTCCAATATACATGAAACATATATATATCATAGTTTTTGTCTTTAATTCCAAAATAATGTTTTGTTAAAAATATCAAAACATAAAACACATGAATAGGTATGTCAAACTAAGTTTGTATAAGTCATGAAGCATGTATGTATATCGAACACATCTAATATACATAAAAACCATTTAAACTTGTTTTGATCTAAACTATTCATGAAAACCAAAATCCAAAACATAAAACGTGTGTGTATTGTGCACCTGAGCATATCAACTATCTAATCTTTACAAATGGATCTAAAACACACTAAACTAGGATACCTAAGTCTTCTTGACGATCTTCCATCTTCAAGTCGACTCGATCCAAACCGTGATCCACGAGCTAGACTCCAAACGAGTGCTATGCATCATCATGATGCTCGGCTATGGAATCACCATGTGAAAGCTTCCAAACTCCTTTGTTGAAGCTAATCACCAACTAATATCTTAATTAATGATCTGAAACTAAAATCACAAGATTATTAGTAAACATAACTACATGAGTTAATCATCATCAAAACTAGAGTGGAAGGCCTCTGGGCCAACAATCTCCCCCTTTTTGATGATGACAAAACTCATGGAGTTATATATGCATGGATTAAAGTTAAGCTTCAAAGAAACTCCCCCTTAACTCATGCAACACAATAGACAATAAACATATGCAAGAAATACTAAACATGAATATGCATCAATCATGCATAAAACAAATAAATCTTCAAAACATGCTCTTGATACCAATAAACATAAACACAAACAATACTATCAATTTTTTTGATAAACAAAACATGCATACAAAAACATGCATATAAACCAAATACTTCTTCCCCTTTTTGTCAATCATCAATAAGGGGTCAAAGTAAAAACAAATCAATAAATTCTTCTCCCCCTTTTGTTCGAAACAAAGAATCAACTAAGGGGTCAACAAATCAATAAATAGATATATGCGATATACATTCATGAAGAGAAAGACGCTAAGTTAACTTCCCTACATATATGCATTACATGAAGAAAGGATGACAAGTCCTAATTCACATAACACATAATATGCAATGTATAAGAAGAGATGTGAAGCTCCCCCTACACACGTGTATCACATAAAGAAGAGTTGTCAAGCTCCTCAATATAAGACACTCAACATGAATCTATATGTAGAAGAGATGTTAAACTCCCCTTGCATATAGGCAATATAAATCAAAACATTTTTCATATTTCTTATTAAGACATTTCAAATTTTCTTAATAAAATAAATTTGATACCAATTTTTGAGAAAAACACATAAAAATCTTGATACCAATTGAAATTATTCAAATAAGCATCTTGATACAAAAGATACCAATTGTAAGTATTTGTCATTTAGAGCATATGATATCAAAATAATATCAATTTTCAACATAAAGTGTGGGAGTAGAAATCAACGGTAAACAAAATACTAATTGAAAGATAAAAATACAAATTTTCTTCCCCTTTATGAAATACCAAATAAAACGATGTTCAAATTTTTATTTGTTATAAGCTTATGCATATATAACATTTGTGCTCAAAGATATAGGGATATAGTAAACACAAATAAAACATGTATAGGTGTATGAAAAATGAGTACCAATCAAAATAGATGATACCAATTGAAAGCATACATACACAAAAATATATATGAGTATACAAGAAATGTCAACATTGATACCAATTGAAAGAATCTAATAATACCAATTGAAACAACAATAATATCAAGTGTATATCTCATATTACCTATCCTCCTAACCATGTTCAAGTTTAAAATGATTTTCACTATAAAGCATACATGAGCATGATCTCCCAGCCAACCACCCTTGGAAGGTAGGGTTTTCAAAAATAGGTTTGAAAAATATAGTATGCTTGAAAACTTCTACCATAACGAAGAATCCCGCAACTAGTTAAATGAAAAAACTTTTAAACTAGTACGAAATCCTTCAAGTAAGGAATAAAACAAAAAAAAATTTCATGAAGCTATGTAAATCACATGATCACTAAAACACTCAAAGTCCATAAAGCTCATATCATACTCATGAAAACATAATCATGAGAAACATTTAAATAAGGTGAGTGAACAAGTGTTATGTGAAACATATCAACATGAAAAATAGACATTCAAGCTCAAAATTCCTTTAAACATGAAAACATGAAAATCATCAAAACTATTTAATCTTCAAGGCATATGTATGTCTTATACAAACTAAAGTATACATACATATCCAAACATAACGAGTTCACAAATGTATATGCATGAAAGGCACGTGGCTCAAAGGATGTATATGTATAACAATAATTTGGATAAAGTGGACATATACATGAAGTTAAACAAGAAATCATAAAACAAATTCAAAAATGAGAATACAAGTTTAAAATGCATGGATCATCAAAACTAAACTATACTAGCACATCTAATGGGTTCAAATAAGCATTCAAGCTCAAACATATATAGATTTATTTGTGACCCACTATGTGTACAAGTATATACCAAGTTTTAATGAAAACTAACATCTAAACATGTAATCAACGCATGAAGCATAAAAATCAAAACAAAAACTCATATGATCATTATGACAAATGCACATGCATTAGATTCATGATATACATGATAGCTAAACTAAAGTGAGAACACAAAATATGGGTCCATATAAACATGGGTGTCTCTAATGCTATACATGCATTCAACATAGTAATCAATAAACATCAAATCATGCTAAAAAATAATGATATAAAAGCATGTAAACAATAAATAAGGAGTAAGAGACCGTTACTAAAACCATGAGGGCAACTCTCCATGTCTCCAAAACACGGCGGTCCTCCCACCAAACATCCCTTGAAAGTGATGCATCCACATAATTCTCATGAAGTTCGGAACGCATTCACTCCAAGGTACTGCTACTCTCACGTCATGTGAGAGCCCACACCTACATCATAAACAAGAGGGTGGTCTTTGGTACCCATACTCTTTTGGGTCCATGGGGGTTAGCATCATTCCTAACCCAAACAAAATTATTTGCTAAATTTTCATCATGTATTCTATCATAGCAAAATTTAGCAAGGTGGCCCTTACGTCCACAATGTGTACAAGTGTACACATGAGCATACATGTGATGGGTGTGTCCGTGAGGAGCATGTGTATGCCGTGGATGGTGTGCATGCAAAGATGGAATTTGTTTCTTTCGAAACATGGATTCCAAACGTGTATGACTAGAAACACAATGGCTCAAGGTGGAGCCCAAACAATCCATATTCTTCTTTAGCATAGATATATCATTTTTAATTAAAGAAGAAGTGGAACATGCAATAGGTGAACTATGTGAAGCTATCCTAGCATGGCAAATATGTGAATCTATTTTATTTTTCAAAAATTCATTTTTCTTTAAACAAATTTCTAAATCTTTAGAAATTGAAGCAATCTTAATTTTCAAAGAGTCATTTTCTTTTAAAACAAGTTCAACTTTTGAAGAAAATTTTTCATTTTTCTTCAAAACAACATTGCAATCATTTTTAGATTTTAAAAATTCATTTTCTTTTAGAGTAGGTCTAGTTGAGATTTCAATGAATCTCTTTCATTAGAAATCTCTACTTTCTCTTGCAAAACAATGTCAAGTCTAGAAATCAAATTTTTATTTTCATTGTTAAGGCCTAGACTTTTCTTTTTCAACAAATTATATTTTTCCAATAATTTTTCACACACATTAGATAGTTCTTCATTTAAAGTGTTGGGATCAACATAGTCATTACAAGAACTAGCATCATCACTATCTAGTTGAGATTCCGAATGTACCTCAAGGGAGTCATTCCCTTGGACCATGAAGCATTGAGAATCGGATTCTCCACTAGATTCCTCCTCTTGTTGGATTGGCATTTGAAGCTCGGAGGTGGTGGTTGTGGTCAACTTGTTCCACACTGCAAAGGCGGAATCAATATTAGAAACAACATAAGATAATCTTTAGAAAGTGTGCTTCTAATAGCCTCAAGGGCTTGTGCATTAGCCCCTATATGATTGCTATTACCAAGATAGCGTTTCTTGGTAGCGGCAAGGAAAACATGCAAGCTTAGGGTTTTCAAATACATGGACATCCTATATTTTCATATGTCAATGTTGGAGACATCGAACATGGAAGGTGAAAAGCAATCCATGGGTGTGTGCAAACAAATGTATGTGCAAATGCAAATGATAGATTAGCAAACAGGATCTCACTCCTAGGTTGTTAAACCTAAGTATCAGGAGCGTAAGCTCTGATACCAATAAAAACATGCTCTTAATAGCAATGAAACATGCTCTTAATAGCAATGAAATGCTCTGATACCAATTGTAAATCACCTAGAGGGGGGTGAATAGGTGATAGTGCTAATCTAGAAACTAAATGCGCAAGCTAAAACTAATTTGCACAAACACTTAATACAACTAACGAGTGTAGCCGAATTCCTCGTGAAGGGCTCTGGACTAACTCCTCTTGATTCCCCTAGATAAGGGTTGAGGTGCTATATGAAGCTCTCATGGTTAAGTATAAGTGAGACACACACAAACAATCCAAGCATATAAGGATAAGCAATGTGAATCAAATGCAAGGACAACACAAGCATACAAGATATGAATGAATGAAGCTATGCACAACACAAATAAAGATAGGGTAAAGAGACAATGGATCAAGCGCAAACACAAAGATATGTTTCGAGGTTCGAGCCCCTAGCTCTACGTCCCCCGCCTTCATCGAGAAGGATTTCTAATCCACTATCTTGTCCACCGAGGACTCCCACCGAGGGAACCTCCACCGAGGAGGATTTGTACAACACCGGGAGTACCGAACTCCTCTCTCAACCAATACAACCTCCACCGAGGCAAACAATCACCACCTCACACACGAGGGGTAGGCCCGTAGTCAAACAACCACAACACCTCTACCGAAGAGGGATACAAACCAAACTCCACCTCTCACTGGAGGGAGCAACCACAATCTCAACCTCTACCAAAGAGGGAGCAACCCAACAATGAAAGGGTTTACAACTTGGTGGTATCTTTCAACCACAAACAATCTCTTTTCCACAAAACAAAAGATCCTAAATAGATATGATAGGAGATATAGCTCAAGTGTGAAAAACTTAGAGTTTGAAAAACAAAAACTCAAAGAAAAATACTTGGGAAAACTCTTTGTAAAAGATAGAAGTGAAGAACAATACAGATCTCCCAATTTTCTATTTTCTTTGATTTTTTCAAAACCCTAAAACAATATATAAGATAGATCTTTTTAAGCTCTAAACACTTTTGAAAACTTGTTTTTAAAACCAGAGAATAGGAAAATTTTTGCTCTAAAAAACTTAGCCAAAATCTCAAAGGAATGGGGTTTATATAGGCCAAACCCTAAAACTAGCCGTTGGATGTATTTTTCAGCCAGCACGGCTGGCGTTTGACCGCCAACGGTCGATTTTTCGACCGTTGGAGGAACCCGGTCGACCGCCCCAAAATAGAGAGCAAAGCTCTCTGGCCGGTCGACCGCTCCGGTCGACCGAGTCCTGTGCCTGGCCAACGTGCACAAGTTTGTGCACGTCGGTTGACCGACCGGTCGACCGACTCTGGAACCCGATCGACCGGGCCGGTCGACCGCCAAAGCCTGGCAGACAGCAATTTGGGTCAGAAAAGTGGGTTAGAAAATATTCTAATAAATCCTATAAATCTTCCAAAAATTCATAAAAATAGTTTTATCATTTTTCATGGATATACAAACTTGTGATAAATATTTCAAGACAAATATCAAACATTTTGAACCATTTTTGTGTCGTGCAAATATTATCAAAAACCAAAAACTGTATTTTACCAAACTTGGATTTTTCAATAGAAAAACTGATTTTTCCTAAAACACATTGAAATACAAAAACATGATATTTAAACACATTGAAGCATGTTGCATATGGACATAAGTCCAATATACATGAAACATATATATATCATAGTTTTTGTCTTTAATTCCAAAATAATATTTTGTTAAAAATATCAAAACATAAAACACATGAATAGGTATGTCAAACTAAGTTTGTATAAGTCATGAAGCATGTATGTATATCGAACACATCTAATATACATAAAAACCATTTAAACTTGTTTTAATCTAACTATTCATGAAAACCAAAATCCAAAACATAAACGTGTGTGTATTGTGCACTTGAGCATATCAACTATCTAATCTTTACAAATGGATCTAAAACACACTAAACTAGGATACCTAAGTCTTCTTGACGATCTTCCATCTTCAAGTCGACTCGATTCAAACCGTGATCCACGAGCTAGACTCCAACGAGTGCTATGTATCATCATGATGCTCGGCTATGGAATCACCATGTGAAAGCTTTCAAACTTTTTTGTTGAAGCTAATCACCAACTAATATCTTGATTAATGATCTGAAACTAAAATCACAAGATTATTAGTAAACATAACTACATGAGTTAATCATCATCAAAACTAGAGTGGAAGGCCTCTGGGCCAACAACTGTATTATTTCATATTACAGAAAGTTATTGGGAAAGTATTGTTAGACCGTAATCATCATGTACAGCTCTATTGTTCATCGTATATACGGTTACTGTTACTATTTACTGTCCTGATTACTGTTCACCGTGTATATGATTACTGTTGACTGTTATACTGTACCGTTACTGTCACCGTATCGTCTCAACATTATAAGTAACATGGATATCGATTGTCATGACTAAATTAATAATAATGCAAAAAGACAACTTACACTGGGATTGGGAAAATTGATGGAGGAGACATCGTCTGTATTTTGGATGGACCTAGGATATATGTTGCGCAGCCGAAAGAGGGTTCCACTGTAAGGTTCCCGTGGGGCGACTGGCACCCCGTCCTGTTCCTGTTCCTGTTCCTGTTATACATGTACCTGACCTGTTATACATATTCTTGACTACTTTGCGGTAGGGCCTGGTTCAGCGTCAGGAGTCTGGGCCGTAGTTCCGGGTATGCACGGGACCCACCTAAAACACAGACAATGTCTCCAACCGATCAGTTCAATAACTGAGGATCTCGATTGGCACGTGTAGTAGCCGTAGTATGGGATGCGTTTATTACATGTGGCAATTGGTGTTTGCTGACATAATTAATAATGATGAACTGTTAATGTATTGTGACTGACCGTGATCACTCGACTGTACGTATATATAACTATGATCGACATATAATTGTACACATGACCAGATTGTATACCAGACTAGTGACATATGCTATGTTACACATCTTGATATTAGTGGTCAGGATATTAGTTATATATCGTTCATAGCTTTGTTCTTGCCATTAATTATTCTGTTATGTTTCATTTCAGTTATCCTGTTGTAATTGCTTGCGTTGTTATGCACGAACACATTTTCATTTACACACACTCATTAGGTTGCTTCTGACGACCTTAGATTCCCATGTCCAGGATTTTTGGACACTTTCTTATATTGTTTAGGTGTTCGTGCGATCATACGCGTTACGAGGAGCTAGAGTCTCTCTTTTCTGATTATAGGTATTCTTGCGCTTTTATTCATGATATTTTCTGATTCTATCTTTATCGCATTCAGTTACCATTTTCTTTCCTTTATTCATCTGTTATCATTATGTTAGATATTTATATATCATATTGTAGTGATATTTATTTATCGTAGTAGATTTTGTAGCTTGTTCAGGTTACTTTAGGCTTAGCGCGTGTACGTGAGGTATTTTCCTTGCGTATATGCGTCTTGTCTCCGTTCCTGCGTATTTTGGGAAGCGGGCGTGACAGCTGATGCACTTTTTATTGATGAATGCAGTGTTCAACTTGAAATCAAGTGCTGGTGCTACTTAACGTTTCATCCTTTTTTTCTTTTTTCTTTGGCATTTTAGTTTTGAAAATCTCACCTCTCCACCGTTGTATACAAATCAACTCTCGATTTACTCTGTTTATTGGTTAAATTTTTTTCCATTATAGTTGTATATATAGTGAAGACTTGAATGATGATTGTTGATGATGTGAATCATTCAACCATTGAGCAACCTTATCACATCACTATGTCATCTAAGCCTTCTCCTCGCAAAATAGGTTGGCTGATCATGGCTAAAGTTGGGAAAGTGTCGCTGAAGAATTGACTGAACTTTTATATCTGGCTGTCAACCTGACAACAACCCTTCTAGTGCCAAATAAGAGAATAATTCCATTAAACCTTGCCTATTGGCTAGCAACATCTTACCTTTTTGTTTATGAAATTTAAACTTGTGCAATGGTGGAGCCAGCCACCACATTCCCCTTTATAGCCAGGGGTAAGATGATGTGATTTTCTACAGGGAACCCTCTGAGGCACAAAATAAAGACAGAGCCAAATGGAATATCTTTCTATTCTATCATTGTTCATATTCCTAGTTGTGTTGTTAAATGCTTTTTGACCTGGCCTTCACATTATAAGGCCACACTTGTGGTACAGGGCGAACCTATCCACATCCTTAAATTTCATAGCTTCTCTATCAAAGGCTTCGCTCCTGATCTTCAACATGTGTATCACTGTGATTATTGTCCTTTTGGTTTTGCCTTCTCACATACATCTTGATTTCATCTCCTCCAGCATGCACACTCTTTTGGTGGTTGATACTGAAAATTACATCATGAACTTGTAAGTTGTAACATCTTTCTCGGCCCATTTTGATATTTACACTGCATCGTGCACTTCACAAAGGTTTGAGATCTCGGTGTCAGTTTGTATGTAAGTATCGGTTTTCGGTATTGAAATCAACAATATTGGAAATATAGGCCGTTTCTCTTGGTCGTATTAGCAATATTGGTATTATTTTGATTGTATCAAAAATATTGGTATCGGCTGTACATATCGGTATCAAGCGATAGTTCAAACCTTGTTTCAAACTCTCCCATCTTCATTTTGGTTTAGAAATTTTGTTTCTCCCTGTTGTGGATGTGCTTAGTCTCCAAAATATTAAATTTTCGAGTTGATTTGCCTGTTGGCCAAGAAAGATTACATAACGCTTTTAGTGCGAGATGAATAACTGCACCGATGCTGCAGAAAGGCCCCATAAAACTGAAGTGAAAAATACAAAATTTCAAGAATTTTGTAAAAATGCATTATTTTATTAGTTGTTCACAGCTGTTAATTCTTTACTATATCAGATAATAATCATAAAATATCTAGTAAAGCCATTTAGCAAAAAATGATTCAATATATTTGCATCTAAGCATAGCATAGCATTTTGTTGTGCACGAAGATGACAATGCGAATCAATTCTTAAATTATCAAAAGTACCTTTTTTTTGGAATATATGCCGTAGCCTGGTGCAAGTGGTGTTTGAACGCCAGACCTCGTGCCCACTGCAAAGAGGTTTTACCACTTTACTACAATGACACATGTTACCAAAAGTATTTGAATACTTGTTTTGTTGAGGGTAATTGCCCCTACATTCTCTCCACTTTTTTCTAATAGGGATGGTATCCTTCATTCTGTTTCTTGTTGACCAATAAATGTTGGTTGACTTGTCTTTTCCTTTTGAATGGATTCCTGTTTCTACTCACTGCATATATTTCTATGCCTGGAAAATTGCTTTGCAAGTAAAAGTTGTGTCCTCCTGGCTCCTGTTTTTGCTTTCGTAGATACAATGGATGGCTGGATGCTTTAACAAGCATTTGGGATACTGAGGATCTGAATGGCATGTTCAAGGGCAGCATTCCAAGAATACTGTGGTACATTCCAGCATCTGCTCTCAGTGGAGTTCCTCAGAGATCTGTTCAATGAAAGAGGGAACCTGATATCCATGAGATCACAAGCTTATCAGTTGACATGAGGTCAAAAATTCAGAAAGCAGGCCGTTGATCTTTTGAACCTGCCTAAGTTTTTACAGGCAGATTTACTGTTACACAATTCAATCTGAAGTCATACCAGCTAAAACAGCTGAAAGTTGACGTGGAATGGATTTAATATTAAAAAAACAGAGGATACGGGATTACTTTCAACCTTGGCATTGCCGAGCAAAATATACAGGGAAGAGAAACACATTATGTATCAAATTTACAATTGTTGCATTTTAACCAAACTCACCAGTTAGGTGATGTTTTTTCTATATTGTATTATGCACATTCTTCGAAATTTTCTTCATCACTGTGGGCTTGTGATACGTGTTTTTGTTGCTGACAAGTCGGTGGCATCACGGCAGTTTCCCCTTTCTATGGCCATGCTACCATGTGATGCCTGTTTAAGTTTTGCTCTTTTCTGCTTGTTAGTTTCTTGTCGAAAGAGAACTATACATTGTCTTTTGCACAGATTTTGCAGGATTTCTTCTGTGTGTAGTTGCAAGGGCTCAATGTTCCATTGTATCTTCTCATTTTGCCTAATGTTGCATTGGTTGGCGCTTTTGGTGACTAAACATGATCTGATCTTGATGATTATTATAATTAGGATTCTAATTGTTATTAATTTCATAATTTTGTTTGGGTTTTAATGATATTGCAAGCTGCTAACGTTTTATGTGGCGAATATCACTCAATGACGCTGTTTTAACTTTTAAGTTATCAGATATTTGGAAATATCCTTTGTTAAGGCTGTTCTCTTTTTCACATGTCAGTGATGCACCACTCAAAATAAAGAGGGATAAAGTGATGAACCCCAATTGTAAAGATCACATCACACGCGCGTGCACGCACACTATGTTACTCACTCACGAGGAGCAACACTTTTATGTTCATTCCATGTTCTACAATTGACTTGCTTAAAAGACAAGGAAGTTGTCTTTCATGATCTCAATGAGCGGTCATGAGCTTTAGAGAGAGAAGAAAGAACCCTGAATGAGTGACGAGGGAATGTGAAATGTGACTTCTTACCAAGTTTATTGATATGTCTGGGAGTAAGCTGCAATGGGGATTGATTCTGGGATAAGCTGATCAAAATTCAAGGAGCAACACTTATTATGTCCATTCCATGTCTTACAATTGACACTTTGAACGACAAATGAGTTCGCTTTCATGCTCTCCCGTGCTCAGAGGGGTAAGAAACTCTTGTTGCGCAGACAATTCATAATGAGTTTTCACGATCTGTGAGAGGGGAAAAAATCATGAATAAAGAATGAATGAGTGTGAAGAAAGCCCTTTTAGCAAGTTTAATGATGTGACTGTAAGTTTAGGATGTGACTATTTGGTACACGGGGGCAATATTTTCACCTCTCAGGAATCAGATTTCAAACATTAAATTCTTAGAAATGTTGCATTATCATGTTTGGTAAAGTTAAGATATTCTAACCAATAAACTTTATTGTTGTGTTTGATAGGTTAAATGATTTATGAAAATATAAATTTATCAAAATTGATCGTGTGAAGCGAGGGAGGTTTTCTCCTATAACTCTTATATAAATTTTGTCAGTCCGTCTGTCTCCTCGTTTTCGTCCGCCAGAGAAAGAGACAGAGCTGCTCTCTTTCTCCATCGCTGCTGCCCTTTCCCTCTTCCCTCCCCTTCCTTCCTCATCTCCTCCTCCTCCTCTCCCCTCCCTCTTCATCCTCCTCTTCTCCTCCTTTTCCTTCCCCTACTATCCTGTCCTTCTCTCCCCTCCCTCTCCTTCTTTCTCCTCTTCCCTCCCATCTTCTTTTCCGCTGGTCAGCTTCTCACCGCCGACGGTATTCTAGTAGATATATTTTTCTCAACTAACTTTGAAGTGAGAAATAATTAATCAAAACCGATTGAGCGAAACGAGGAAGGTTTTCTCCCCGTGACTCTTATATAAAATTTGTCAGTTCGTCTGTCCTCCGTTTTCGTTTGCCAAAAAGAGAGAGCTATTCTACCTCCACTGTCCTTTTACTCTCCCCTCCCCCTTCTTCTTCCTCCTCTCCTTCTCCTCGTCCCACCACCGCCCTCTCCCCTCTCTCTCCCCTCCCCTCCCCCTTCTTCCTCCTCTTCCTTTCACCACTGTCCTCTCCTTCTCTTCCCTCTCTCTTTCTTTCTCCTTTTCTTCTCCCCCATCTTTTTTACTGCTGGTCGGTTTTTCACCACTGGTGGTATTCTAGTAGATTTCTAGTTTGGATTGTAGGTGCATTACTGCATACTATAAATTTTACAATAGATCCGCAAGTGGATCTTGCAAGATCCGACCCGCTCAGGCGGCGAGTCCTTTTGTTGCCCAATCGAAAAACACTGACAAGTGACGAGTGACCGGGAAAAAGTCTCCGAGTTTGAGATGGGAGAAGGCATCGTCGGAGAATTGCCGCCGCCGCCGCCGCCGATGATGACGATGGAGGAATGGAGGGGATCTTCCTTCACTAAGCTCTGCAAGACCGCCACTCTCACCGCTAGCTCCTCCTCTCTCCACCTCCACAGGTCAATCTCTGCTCCACCTCCCTTATCAGTTTCTCTCTATTTCTCTCTCGATCTCGATCTGATCCATGTCAAATTTTCGTTTTCAGATCAGGAAGCAGATGGACCGAGATCTGGAGGAAGATTCTCGAAGCCTTCGTCCCCGAGGTAACCACAAAAAAGAATTTTTTTTCCTCTTTTTTTTTGCTGGTCTTAGTAACTATTCTAAATCTGGCCCCTTGTTTTTATCAGGGGTTTCCAGGTAGCGTGACCCCAGATTATCTTCCGTTTCAAGTATGGGATTCTTTGCAGGTAACACAACACACAAAAAGTAAATATTTGTAGAAAATATTTGAGTTGTAGGGTAATAATTTTAGTGATTTTGTGCACAAACCTTTGTTTCAGGGTCTTTCGACTTACATAAGGTCCATGCTCTCCACACAAGTGAGTTTTTAGGTCCACAATTTTTACTCAAGCTTGCAAATTTTGATGGCTTTTGGTATTAAGCTTGCTTTGTGTTTCTTTGGTCGGTGCTAGGCGCTCTTGAGCGCAATTGGTGTAGGGGAAAAATCTGCTACTGTCATTGGTGCAACTTTTCAGGTACTTACAACTCTACAGTCTACACTTTCAGTTGTGACGCTTGTAGCGTCATTCAGAAGGCAATTTTTGTCAAAATTGTTCGAAATAGTTTATCTATTTAGAGTGTATTGTCCTAAAAAATTGAGCGGGCATTTGAAAGGTACTGAGAGTGAAAAATGCATGCAACCATGATTCTTTAAGATAATCGCTACGTTTCAGACTTCTTACCTACTTGATGAGAAGGCACTAGCTGATGGACTAGATTACTGAAAGAGTAAATCTTATATCTTCCTCATGGGTGAAAGATAATCATGCTATGTGTTATGGTGCAACAGTTATGCATCAACCTGCTGAATTTTTGTGTGTCCTGTATTGCATCAACTATATAATTATTCATACTAAGCAGTTATTTCTTTAACCTATCCATAATTATGTTTGGTAAGACACAACCCGCCATAAGAAAACACTAGAGTATCTGGTATCCTTTATGGATTTCATGAGCTTCTACCTCAGCACTACCATGGTTTTTTAGTTTTATCTTTCTTTTTTTAGAAAGAGTTTCTGGTTGTGCTTTAAGTTCTTCGTAGAAACTACTTGTTATGTCTTTCATCGAAGTTATGCTGTGACTTCTATGTTTTTATATTATTTTTTAGCCCTGCTAACAGTGGATCTTTAATGGGAAGACTTGGACAGTGGTTTTTGAGGGATTTTACTGGGATGCTTGGAGGAATCTTATTTACTTTCTACCAGGTATTATATCTCTACTTCTCTTCAGATTTTGAATCTAGCTTAAGCATTAGTCCATTCAGTTCTTTATTTGTTTTTATAACAACTCTTCATAAAACTACTTTGATATACAGTTCTCTCCATCAGATAAAGAATCTGTCTTCTAATGGTCACTAGATCTTTTTCATGTATATTGATGACATGTTGCTTATTTATTTCAGGGTTCTAATCTTGATAGCAATGCTAAGATGTGGAGGTTGGTTGCAGATTTTATGAATGATCTAGGTATCTTCCCTATCATTTGTCTTAATTCAGCAGTTTAAATTTGGAACTCGATATGTAGGTGATCCAAGGAATTTTTTTTTACCAATGCTTGGAGGCATTGTTGAAATGTAGCTAAATAGGATGGTCAAGACTGTGAAAATGTTACATTTAGATTCCGCTCACAAAATTCATCTTATTCAAGTTCTTTTTTAAATCACTTTTCATCCCATTATTGGCTGTCGAGTTTTGGTTACCTATGATAGTGTCCTTCCATTTATGATTAAGTTGTGCCAAAATTAAAAGAGACAGAAAAGTGTAGAGGCAAAAAGAATAAAAAAATAATCATATTGAACACTGAGTAATTGATAAAGGCATTTAAGAAATTTGATGCGATTAGATGGATTTCGTTTAGGTTTCAGGTTTCAAGGATGTGTTTCAGTATGGTTCTTTTGCTTACAGTTCATGAATCCTTGGGATGAAGGGTTCCTTACAGCTAGTACTTTTATCTTATTCCCTTTGGACTTGTTCAATATAAGAGAATTTTGAATGATACTCCTTCATTGTAGTAATTCGAACTGCCAAACTAGCAAGGTAGACTTCCCCATCAACTAGCTCGCTTTTTAGCTTTCATGGCATACCCTTATCTTGCACGTAGTTTCTTTGTCTTTGGCCCCATCTTTAGATGGTTTGCATCAGGTTGGCTGGTTATATGATTTAGTCACATGTTTTGCGGGGCATTCTCAATGCTCTTGAACCCAACCCATTTTTGTGGGGAATGACTAATAGCAACGATGATGATCTAACATGAACTATAGTGTATCATACAATAAAATGTTTTACACGGTAAAATTCATTCACAGTTCACAACACAAATTGGCAGAGTTTTATAATCAAGGGTGTGAAGATATAGAATTATGTCAACTGTGAATATCTAAGATCTCTCCTCCTTCCCTCTTGTTTGTACATGACACTTAGTAATCTGCTATTGTGGTTGCAGGAATGTTGCTGGACCTTGTTTCTCCTTTGTTTCCATCAGCATTGATTATAATTGTTTGCTTGGGAGTTTGTCAAGGTCATTCAGTAAGTTTGCTACAATATCACCTTTGTACTTTTTTCTTGTGAATTTCGTATTCTTGTTCTCTGTGGTTTGCTTTGTTACTTATGACTGAAAATTGCACATTTTAGATGTGTTAGCATGCTCTATTGATGCTGCCGTGAAACTCAAATATTAACTATGATGAGAAAACCCTGACACATAATCAACTCTTAAAGCATAATTGAATTTGAGATATCTGGATTAACTGCTTTTTTGCTAATGAACCAATTACTGTGCCATACATCCTGCAGCTGGTGTTGCTAGTGGGGCAACTAGAGCAGCATTGACACAGCATTTTTCACTCGAGAACAATGCAGCAGATATCTCTGCTAAGGTACGAACAACATCGTATCTGTTGTGAATATAATGCATCCATAATATTGATTTTATCTGAGTAATTATTATATATTGATACTATTGGAACTCTGGCAGGAGGGTAGCCAAGAGACAGTTGCTACAATGATAGGGATGGCATTAGGAATGGTTCTTGCTCATATTACAAGAGGACACCCATTGGCTGTGTGGATTTCATTTTTATCTCTCACTCTGTTTCATATGTTTGGTGAGTTTAGTTCCTATACATTTTAGACCTTGGAACCAATCTAGAAGCAATTATCTGTTCATTCAAGAGGAAGCATTTTCCTGGTGACTTGGAATTTGGTTTAGAACTTGTATGCCTGAAATTTTCCATTGGCTTCTCAACTTCTAATTTCGCCGGCTCTCATACTAGAGATGGAGGCATCTAAGGACTACTTTTTGTATGGTTAAAAGAGAAAACAAAAAGAAGAAAAAAAGAAGAAAAAGGATTCTTATATTTAAATTATCACCATCGCAGTTTTGTATCAATACAATGTTGGCATCTTTTAGAATCTCTATGTGGAATAGGTCCTGACTAGGTTCTATTTGGGTAGGGAATTCTATTTGGTCATAGATATCCTTCGGCAGTAAGCTTGTTAGCAGTTAATATCTTGCATTACCATTATGACAATGGTCTTCCATTTTAATTTTACTTCTCTTTGAATTTTGATTCATTCTCCTGTAATTTCTATCTCTTTCAGCAAATTACATGGCTGTTCGGTGCCTCTCACTGACGACATTAAATAATGAAAGAAGCTCCTTACTGTTTCAACACTTCATGCAGACTGGTCAAGGTGATTCATTCTTATTTTGTGAAGCTGTATGTGTAATCCTGGTACTATACTGTCATCTTGTTCGGTTAAAGACTCTATGAAACCCTATTAGTTTTATTGTAATGAACATTTTATTATCTGAACCATTCAAGTGAGTAGTGATGAAACACCACAATGAAACTCTCAGTATATATTTCTGCCTCTTTATGGTATTCTGCTTACAGTATGAAGTGTTTAACCTTTCTGATAAGTGTTGCTCTAATTATTAATTGGAATCCTGTTTTAAGCATGCTGATGTGTTTTCCTCAGTTCTCTCGCCTCAACAGATATCTAGGATGGAGCATGTGTTTCCTGTTTGGGTCAGTTTGTGGGATCAGGGAAAAAGTTAAATCCTTTCACAAGCATGTGCACTTGGGTGTCAAGGCTTCTTCCTTGAAACATTCTGACATGTGAGTTCTTATCCTCTTTTGATTGTCAGGATAATTGCTTATCCATCTTGACTATTGTAACCAATTTGGAGTTATTGAAATTTTTAACTGTCTTGTTTCCCATATCAGGATGGAGCTTTCAGGATCAGCAAGTTCTCACTACAAAAAGGTTTCTGCAGCACTTAAATGTTTAGAGAAATGACTTTCTGTTTGTGGAGATTTTGCTAATCTGTATGCTGAACACTCTTACCAGCTAAATATTTGTTGCTGGAGAAAAGGGGAGTCGTGCATGTCTTCATCCATAAGCAGTCGGCACAGCCAGACATTTTGCAAGCTTTCATTCATGCTCTTGTTATTGCTAGTCTCATGGGTAGTAGCAAGGCTGTGCACACAGATAGTCGATTATGGATGGACGAAAATTACTCTGTTTTCATAACAAAGGTGCTTCTTTTGATACCATAGCCGTACATATGTTACTATGAGCTTTATTGATTTGTGGGTTTTCTGCTTGCAGCTGCGTTCAGCAGGATGGGCAACTGAACGGCTGTTGTCACCGTCTATCATTTGGAGGGCAGATTGGAGTCATGGTGTTGCCGATGAGAAGATCAGCTAGCCAAGTAAAAACACCAATACTAGTACATCACCTCACATTCAGCTTCAAATTACAGATTCTAGTGAACATGTATGTGATTTTAGATGCACTAAAAGTAGCTGATGCACTAGTGGTATGCATTTATGCATAATGTAAAGCTTATTTGCCGAGCTTTGTGCTTGATCAACAAACACTGAGTATTCTGTTTCAAACTACTTATTTTCAAGCTGAAGCCTGCAAGATTATGAGTTTGTCGTGTAGATCAGATTAACTCTTAGCAGGCTAAATTTGTTGCTAATATTTGTTGTGTAGATCAGATTGAAAATTTCCCAAACTTTAGTGAAAGAGAATTTACCAAGATAAAATAAAATATTTTATCTTTTCGTTGCAAATAAAATAAATTAGAATTCAAAGAGATTCACCATTGTTGGAAAGTGTTAAATTTATTTATGTTGTAGGCGATTCGGTGTGTGTGGTTTGGTTAGGGACCTAATGAATATCGAAAACGGGGTTCGTATTTGGACTTGAGAAAAATTACATTGAATTTTTAGTTACTAAATTCCTTCCTATATGTAGTTAAAAACAGAGCATATGTATGTTATTTTCGTCTTTTGTTCAACTCCTGTTTCTTTACTATAACGAGGTTCTCTTATGTGTTATGTTGCTATAGGAGCAAGCATTGTCTAATATAGACGATACGTACTTATCTCTTAACTTTTTTTTTAAAAAAAGAAATGTTAGCTTTATGTAAACTCCAATTGTGTAAACTTCAACGGATTATTGAATTACATTTACTTGTTATATATATATATATATATATATATATATATATATATATATATATATATATATATATATATATATATATATTCACAAATATATATAACTTTTTTCCAACCAATTATTTTCCTCCAATTAACTGTATTGAGAGAAAAAGAAATAAATTAGTTTATTAAAAAAATACTTATTAGATTTCTCTATAGCTCCCTATGTCAAATCATAATTAGAAAAAAAATTCAGCTTAATAATTTTATTCGCTTCAACTATTTCTTTTTTTAAACCAATTAGGTGCACTCACTTGTTAAGCAAAAGTCCTCCTCAGGGACGAAAGACGCAAATGCCTGGCGGTAATCGCTTCGAAAAAAACAGAATGCTTCGAAAATGCGAACGGTTGGTACTCTATTTCTGAGAACTGCAACTATGATCGCAGTACTCACAAAAATGTCCTATTTTTAAATATTGCGATCATGATCACAGTCCTCACAAAAATGTACTATTTCTTAGTGCTTGTAGGACTGCGATCATGACCATAGTCCTTTTTATGTTGCAATCCTCACAAAGATGTCTTATTTTTTTTGTCTTTATGGGACTGCGACAATAATCACATTCCTCGTTATTAGGACATGTTTCTGAGTCTTTATAGCACTGCGATCATGATCGCAATCCTCACAAAAGTGCCTTGTTTTTTACTCTTTATTGATCGCAGTCATAAAAAACACAATTTTCTAATCTATATTGGGACTGCGTCAATGATCGCAATCTTTACAAAATGTTATAATTTTCATTTAATAAAAGAATTGTGATTATAGTCGCAGTCTTTTAATAAAGACTTGTGATCACGGTCGCGGTCCTCTCATGGGACTGCGATCATATCAGCAGTCCTCATATCAGCATTGGCATCATCAGCAGACCCTCGTTCGCCAGTATCTAATGATCCCCATTTTTTCCCCAGATTTAAATACCACATCGATAACAAACTACGACAAAACTCATCGCGAGCCCTAACAAACGAGATCGGCAAAAAGTCAATCCCAAAAAATTGGTTTGGGGTTTCCCCGCTCCTTTCCAACCCTCACGATGACCTGTTCGCGTAGGTCGACCCGTGAATTACTCTGCATCAGGATCGGGGTTGAGAAGAGAACAACTTTGAAGTCGATGAGGAAGGATAAAAAGAAAATGAAAATATATAAAGAAGTGGTGGTTGAGAATAATCAATTTATGCTAACGTGGATTAAGCTGTAGTGAATAAAATTATGAAGCTTAATTTTTTTTTCTAATTATGAAGCAAAGTAGGTGACTGTAGCGAAATTTTCCAACAAAATATTCGCTAATAAACAAAGTTCTTGTAATAACAATTTGATTGCATAAAAGAAAACATTTATACATTTCCTCTATTATTTACCAGTCTCCCGTTTTGTAAACAATAATGTAGGTGTTATATCACAAAATTTCTTTCACATTTATTTCCTATAATAATGTAAAGGAAAGAAAAAGAAATAATGAAAGAAAAGAAAAGAAAGAATACTTCTTCAATTTTCTTTTCTTTTTTTTTTTAATTCAATAACAGTTTTCTACAAAAAAAGTTATTTTTATAATATTAATATTATGAATATAATATTATTATAAGAAATAAGAAAAATAAAGCATCTCTCTTCCGTTTCCTTAAATGAACGCACATACTAACAACTGCCTTCTTCCCCCAAAAACTCCCGCGTCCATAACCCTAAGCCTAACCCTAACCCTAACCCCTCATCGATGGCGGACGCCAAGAAGCGGTGCCTCTACGAGATCCTCAGCCTCCCCCGCGATTGCTCTCAGGAGGAGATCCGCTCCGCCTACCGTCGCCTCGCCCTCCAGCTTCACCCCGACAAGAACCCCACCGCCTCGCCCGCCGCCTTCCAAGAGCTCCAGCACGCCTACGAAGTCCTCTCCGACCCCAAAGAACGCCAGTTCTACGACTCTCACCGCTCCCAAATCCTCTTCTCAAACCTAACCCCTCGTCAAAATCCCCATCCTCCTTCTTCGACCTTGACCTCTTCTCCTTCTTCTCGACCTCCGCCTTCTCCGGCTTCGGCGACACTGGGAGGGGCTTCTTCAAGGTCTACGGCGATGTTTTTGGTAAAATCTACGCCCAAGAACTGTTCTTTGTGAAGGAAGTAGGGCTGGATGATGAAATTGTACGGCCTGCACCGTTGATTGGGAATCTCGAGAGCCCCTACTCTCAGGTCACAGCATTTTACAATTACTGGCTTGGGTTTTGCACGGTTTTGGATTTCGGGTGGGTGGATGAGTACGATGTGTCGTTCGGGGTGAACCGGAGGTCGAGGAGGGTGATGGAGGAGGAGAATAAGAAGAAGAGGAAGAAGGCGAGGAAAGAGTATAATGACTTGGTTCGGGATTTGGCCGCATTTGCAAAGAAGAGAGATAAGAGGGTGAGGGACATGCAGCTGAAGAAGAGCTTGGAGGAGGAGAAGAGGAGGGAGGAGGAAAAGAAGAGGAAGAAGGAGGAGGAGAGGAAGAAGATGGAGAGGGCGAGGATGTATGAAGAGCCGGAGTGGGCGAAGATTGATGATGAGGAGGAGGGTCGGGTTTTTGACGAGATGGGTGTTGATGAGGATGATGAGAAGGGGAAGAAAAAAGAGGAGTTTTATTGTGTGGTTTGTAATAAGAAGTTCAAGTCAGACAAGCAGTGGAAAAATCATGAGCAGTCAAAGAAGCATAGGGACAAGGTAGCAGAGCTGAAGTTTTCATTTCAAGAGGAGGTGAAGGAGGAGGAAGATGAAGAGAGTTTTGAATCTTTGGATGATAGTGGAGCTGAGAAGATGAAGGATGAAAATGTGGTCGATGAGTTGTCTAAAGAATTCACAGAGGACTTGAGACTCAAGGTGGAAGAGGTTGAGGATGGGATTTGGAGGAGGTCGATGAAGCGTCAGGTTCAGATGATGAAGCGAGCATCTTGGAGGCAATGGTTTCGGGTCGTAAAGGTAGGAAGAGTGCTTACATGGGCCTTGATGATTCGATAACTGATCTAGGTGATTATGATAGCAATGATGAAGAGAGATCTACAGGACATGGTGATACAAGGAAGGTCGGAGGAATCAAGCGGCAAGGAGAGGGACTGAAACAGATGGCTATAGTGAACTTTTGAGGGAAGAGACAGATGGAAGTATGAAGGTTGAGGTTGAAGTTCAGAATCAAAAAGAAAACAATAGGGAACCAAAGGAGTCAGAAACTCAGAGTGAAGATGAAAAAATCAAGGACTCCAAAGAGGAGCCTTCCTCTTCATTTGAGGGTGGTGCAGCAAAAGGTAAGGGAAATCAAGGTGCAGGAAAGAAGAATAAAAAGCAACAAGTAGATGCAAGGGACCCGCAAAGAAAGACACTAAAACCTCAAAGGGCTCATCTAAAGGGAAAAAACAGAAGGTAACAATACTTCCGCTCTTTATGCTTACTATTATATGCTGTCTTGCTTGACACAAGCAATTCAGAATCAATTAATCTGTTCATAGCTTTTAGTATTTTAGGTGAGATGACCTTCTAAGAAAAAAAAGGAGTTATTTTACAGTCACTATTTTTTTTATTTCTTTACGAAAGTAAGTTTAATCCCAAGCCAGGACATTTTATACTCCTAATTGATGAAGACATCCCTCATTTCCCGTTTACCTTCATGTGGGACATGGCCGCTTGTTAGGCTAATATATCAAATATAACTTGATAACCTTTTGCATCAGCCTTTCAGTCTTTTATCTGTTTAACTATGCGACTATATCAGAACATTTTGTTACTCATATTGAGGCTCCAATTGATACTTGGTAAGCTCTGGAGCCTTGTAACGATGCATTTGTTTCTATCTATAACACAGCTATCCATCCTGATGTTTAACCAATTTCATGGTGTACACTAGCTCACTTTCATATCCTGGTACTATCCAATTTCTCAAAGCCTGTGATTGCAAAGAGTTCTCTTAAAATGCTCATAGTGACTTCAGTTGTACTTGATAGACAGGATTCCTTTTAGTTGTTTTCATGGTAGGTACGAGCAATTACACTCACCGTCTCAGGTATGAAGTTCATTATTTCATGGGACCAGTTAAACAAGAGGGGAATATCTTGTCCATCATCCAACTGTTCCAAGATACAGTACAACTGTAATGCCAAATTAGCAAATAATCTCACTAAATGATGTATGCAGAATATGTAATAGCGAGATAGTGAGTTAATAAAAATCAGGCTGTACAGAGGATAGGGGGCGAGGGAGATGCAAAATATGTGAAGATTGTGGAATTGCAGAAATATCTCCCAAGGAACATAAGGATTAGCAATATTTAATAGAGGGAAGAAAAGATGATGAAATTCAATTGCAGACCTATCATTGTCGTCATTTTCATCGTCTAAGCCTTTTCCCATTAAAATGAGAGCGCTTATGGAACACAATTCCATACTTTGAAGTTTCCAGCTATGTCATGGTCAAGATGTTTCTAGCTACTAATTTGATTCTTTTGCCTATTAGACTGCTTTAATATGAGTGGTAGTACATTTTTAATGGCATATCCCTCATAAATGGGAATATCTTTCCCTGCTCCTCATTCACCCATCCCCCACTGTGCTTAAACGGGCACACAAACACACATACCTTGTAACCAAAAAAAAAAAAAAAACAATGACAGAAAGAAAGAAAGAAAAGAGTGCAATGTTATGAGGAATAAGCCAGCTGTTATTGGCACTCATAATTCTTTGGGAGGGTGCTAAAGTTACTCTTCCCCAAGTGAGGAAGGGGATTCAAGTTTTGGTCCGCAGAGAAAGGGGTGGGGATTTGAGGACATCCATAGTTCCTTACCCAAATCCAAAGGGCAAAAGGAAGATATCCCGAGTGATGTCTCCTCTACTGTTTGACTCTTTAACTATCAAAGTGGTATCTCTAGGAAATTCTTTGGAGAAATATCCCTTCGGCAAACAAGATTAGTTTTAGGATAGAACCTAGAGAAAATCTTATGATAAAGCTTGGATTGATGGAAAGCATTGAAGATTTTTCAATTTAGTAGTATCATTTTCTTTTCTTTTATCCTTCTGTAATTATAATGGGAAGAACCAACTTCCCATTGAAGATTTTCTTTTTATCCTTCTGGTATCCTGTAATTTTCCATTCTATAATAATATCCCAATAAAATTCCTTTTAGATTGAAGAACCATGAGTTCTTTTTTACAAATTATAATGAAGAGATTTACCATTAGTTTTATTCTTAAAGTCACAGTTTCAAATATCTTCCGATCTATATCAGCTATATTGCATAGAGTTTTGAGGTACCCGGTGCAATATTAATGCTATACGATATAGGGCCAATGTGGCTGATGTGGCTGATATTGAGGTCCGGTATTGATAATATTGATACTAAAAATCATTGTCTCATATCGATACAGAGATTTTAAGCCATGCTTATAGTGATACCTTATTCTAGAATTTCTCATTTCCTTCTTGTATGTGCATTATTGGATTGTGTGGAGTGGGAGCATTTGCTTCTGCAATGTCATAGTTATTCATTAAACTTTTCTGGATCTTTTCCTGGAGAAGACTTCCTAGTTGTGTGCTAGCGTAGTTGTGTGCTAGCGAAGCGGCACCTCAGGTGATAAGAAAGACATCTTCTTTGATGTAAGGCAAGATGATAGGCTGTATGCTCGTTATCATAATTTGTGACTGATTGGCTTCTTTCCGTGTTTTTCCTACTGCCTTTGGATGTTGATACTCTTTAACTCTTTTCATATCCTGTTGGAAAAACATTGCATCTTTATATCTAGTTTTTGGTCCTAGTTTCTACAAGTACTTTTTCTTGCCGAAGTGACTTTGTACAAGCTTGGATATATACTTGTCAACTTTGTTCCTCTAGCGGCTCATTTACTCCTGACTTTGCAGATGACTTGAGGACACTGGATAAGGCTTGTTCAACCCCCCCCCCCCCCCCCCCCCCCCCCCCCCCAACCCACCCCCAACCCCAAAAAGCCCTTTTTTTTTGTTAATTTGGTTAATTCTCAATAATTTTTATGCTCTAGCATAACATTCAAGCTGCTGACCAGCAATTAAGCTTTATCATTTGAGATGGATTTGAGTTATATTTGGTAGTCCAAAAGTTTGACTTAGCATATAGGACTCCATCAGCAGAAACTTCTAGGATCATATTATTTAACCAGCAATTAGTTACACCTTTTTTATTTAATGGAGGGTAACAATTCTGGAGTTCACATCATTCTGAATGTTTCTCATTTGTGAACCTAGATGCATGGATGATGGCTAACATAATTTTAATTTGCCATGTTTAGTTTTATCATTGTTCTGCTGCATACCATGATTTTTATGAGTAATGCGATAGAATTGTTACTATAAACTCAAAAGCAACCCCTCTTTGATCGATCTCTGTTGTGCCTCTCTGTGACCATATACATGCTATAATCATACAGTTGTCCGTCCTTATTGGTAATTCACACTTGGACATAAAGGCTGCAACTAATGATTACTGAGTCTTGTGAAGTACTTTTGCTACCAAGTAGAAAGTATGTGGTGTCTGCCCAAAATTCCTGTATGGCGATTTTGAGCTCGAGTCTGCTTAGTGGCCAATACATGCTATGCTGTGTGCATCTAACAACCAAAAGTTCTCATAAACTCTTGGGCTATATAACATGTTCCAGATACATTTATCAGAACCTTGAAGAACTCATGAAAATTTGTTCGGAGCCAAAGACTAGCTTCAGAATTCTTAGGCCTTTTTGTTCAATTCATTTTACCCTTCATTTATGGTTTAAGGTCTGGATTGGTACAGTAATGCTTCCATTCTGAGTAGGGATGAGAGTGGACGTGTCAATCGGCCCTCATTGGACATGTCCAATAAAAGTTTTTCTATAAGAAAATGAGAAAATTCATATTCCTATAGAAAATTTCTATTTGACATGTCCATTGGGGGCCCATGGACACGTCCATTCTCATCCCTAATTCTGAGAGTTCTTATATGAGAATTCTGCAGAAAAAGTGTATTTAGGTGATATTTTCATGTCTTTTTTAGCATGTTAAAATGATAAATATGCTGCAGTACTTAATTAGAAACTGAATGGTGTGACTTATTGCTTCCAAATTTTATATTTCTATATGTTTGCACCTTGATTGACTGAAGAAATATTTGAAATTAGGCTAGCACAAAGGCACAGAGTAATGCATGTGATGCGTGTGGGGAGAGTTTTGACACAAGGTACTGTTTATGTTTATAGTATTTCTCCGAAGTTTTAGTTTCCTATATTTTTCTAAACCTTCTGTATGCTGATTTCTCTTTTAATTTGACAGGAATAAGTTGTTTGCACACTTGGGTGCTACAGGCCATGCCACGTTAAAATCACGATAAATTATAGGCTCCTTAAAAGTTGTCTGTTGAAGGACAGTTTTGTAAAGGAGGTCATGCTCTGATTATTGTTTAAGGCCATTCCAAGAAATTCCAAATGGAAGGTGCATTTTGTTGAGATTTCCAGGTGCAAGGCACTCAACCGAGAATTTGGAGCCCCGGCAGTTTTGATATCGATGCAGATGACAGCATAAATTGAGTGGGAAAAGAGGGGAAAAGCCTAAAGAGGGTTGTCATATTGGATTCATGAACAATTTTATTGTAATTGTGCGCTCATTTATTACAACTGCTTCTGTAGTTGTGTTAGTATATTTAGTGACACCTCAGAGTGAGCATTCTATTGTATTCTTTTAGAGAGCATCGAATGTCAAATGATGTATTGCAGTTTTTGTTGGGATCACTGAGATTACTACCAATACATCTTAGAAGTTTTTGAAAGTGCTACCTGTTTAAATTCAGTGCCGAGCAGATTTCTGTTTTGGCTAGATTACTGCCTATCCAAACCTTTTGACTTAGAAAAGAAAGTGAAGCAGATATTGTTTCTCACTGGCTTTATTATTATTATTATTATTATTATTATTATGTAATGCAATTTATTAAGATTTGAGAATTCGTTTTACTTTTGTTTTCTCTTCATTCTGAGCACACTTTTACATTTTGTTTTCTGGTCAAATTCATTGACAAGACATTAACAATGCATACTCCAGAAATATTAACACTACCACAGCAGAAATATTAACACTAGCCTGCATATCAAAAACATGTTTAATGTCAGTTGAGAACCATTGACACCAAGGGCAAACGAATTCAACTGCACAAAGGGCAAACTCTTCAGATTACATTGTTAATTAAATTAACTGTCCTCTGCGTTAAATTTTTCATCTAAATAAATATTGTTCAGATCTTACAGTAGTTTCAGAAAACTATACACGTGGACTTAATCATATATATATTTGCACATAAATAGAATGGCATCAGCACGAAACAGAAGGATATAAAGCTGAAATAACAAAAGGAGGCACACCATTATACAATGCAGTTACAATTCTCCGTTAGTAGCATTTTCAATGTATTCAATGGCTTCTTCTCTGGTGACCTGGTTCCCTTCTACTAGTCCTCTCACTAATGTATTCTTATAGCTTTCTGAAGGAGCACAAATTGGCAGCTCGCCGGATTTAAACTGTTCAATATCTGAAAATGGGCACCTGTATAGGAAATGGACTTGCAAATGGATCAAATTGGAGTAATATAGTAGTATTGCGATGGGGAACTGGGACGAATCAGAACAAAAGATCTAAGGAAAAGAAGAAAGAAGCAGCATACGTCATGGTTAAAATT
Organism: Agave tequilana; assembly: GCA_038442645.1. Taxonomy (NCBI): domain Eukaryota; kingdom Viridiplantae; phylum Streptophyta; class Magnoliopsida; order Asparagales; family Asparagaceae; genus Agave; species Agave tequilana. Next base: position 44,827 of record JAVJIF010018705.1, on the reverse strand, counting down.
GGGAGGTCATCTTCTTTCCCCAAGTACAAGACATTAGAATACCATCCACCCTGCAATAAGGATCAAGAGCTGAGTTTGTGTGTGTGTGTGTGGCAACAAATTTAGAAAAAACAATAGCAAGTATACAGTATATTACCAATATATTATCCAACAAAGACAGATCATAAAATATTTTCCTTGACAATCTCAATAAAAAATGTTCAATCTAGGAAATAGATATACACAGTGTGCAGCATTTCACAAGAGCTAATTAGATCAAGAGTACCTTGAGAACTTTCAGAAGCATGGTTTTGTTCTCAGCTAAAAGCTCAAGCTGAGATACATCTAGTAATGGTGATTCCATGTGTTGGCCTGTCCTATTCTCTTGAAATAATACATCGTTGAACTGCTCCAGCCTGTAGATCAATTGTCTCACAGCAGGGGGAAAAATAATGCAAGTCAACAGTGTGATTGTACAATGAGGTATATGTGAATATAGTATGGTTTGAAAACATCATCGACTACAAAGGAAAATGTGTTCTCCAAAATATTTAAAGTGAACAGGAAAACCACGTACGTTATTCTATATATACACATGTAAGCTGTGTCATTGGGGTTACTTTGGGGATGTAGAAAAGCAACACCTCCTGCACCCCATGTAGGCGTATAAGAATGGCCAAAGAATAATTTGTGAGGTATATTCTTCCAGATGACATCTCTTGGCACACTTTTATCTCTTGACCCACTGCAAGGTTTATTCATACCTTCCACCTAGAAGTATTTGAAGAACCAAGAAAATGTTACGAGTTCAGTATTAGGCAGCATTGCCGAAATCTCAAATTAGATATGAGCGAAAAGATCAAATTTAAGAGTTGTAAAGCAAAAGATATATTTAGCAACTGTAGTTCAAAGAAAATCTTAAGGATGGACCAAACAAAGGTAAGTAACAATTTGCTGACACAGCTTTTCATTTTCTTGTTGAAAAGAGATCAACTCTTGCAATAAAAATAATTTTGAAATCTATTAGGTATATGACTAGCATAGCAGTGACATATATGCTGTTCTTGCAGTTATATATATAAACATTTAGAAACAATCCAGATTTGGACCTCAAAATGCAACTCAAGCAACAAGCTCACTGCACTCGTTCAGTTACGACTGGCTCAGAAGTAATCAACCCAGTAACCTGGAAAAAGGGAAAAAAAAAAATTTAAGGTAACTAGATAGAACAAAATGGATCATGAATCAACTGTTATTACTCTTTTGAGAACTAATGTATCCATTTGTGTACTATCATGCCACTGTCAACTTTATTGAAAATTATTCGAACATCTTAGATGTGTATCATCAAATTTAAATAATCAAACACTGCTTCCTAGTGAAACTACCTTGAAGCATAATGAAGACAATCGCAAACAACCATATTCTAGATATGTCTCTTGATGCAGGTAGGTCACTGCAGTTTCTAGAGAATATGGGGCAGAATTCTTTCTCTACTCCACTCATTTTTCACTGAGACTATAGATAGCAACATAACATCTGTCACAGACCCAAAAGTGATAATCTCACATCAGTTGTGCACTAGGAAAGTGTCTAGTATATAATAGTTTCAATGAATTAAGAAATTACATCCTACCTAGATTTTTGAGGGAAACCATGGGAGAAACTTCCCAGTTATGCACACTTAGGTGACACTGGTACTATGAGGGGTGATCTCCCAGGAAATACTGGTCGGGGGCAATAGGCATTAAAAATGGTAACAGAGAAAATTGTCCAGGACCAAGTGTCACATCTCAAAATGGTGTAGTGAGAACCATGTATAAATAACAACATTACCAGGTGGTTAATACTTAGATGTGCCTTTTTGGGTGACTGGGAGGGGCAAGTGTTTCATCTTGCAACGATGAATGACAGAGAACAAACAGGGAGAGTGTGTCATGACCTAAGTGGCCTTTTAATTGGATATAATAGTCCCAATGAACTCAAGAATTAAATAATAGCTAGTATTTTGAGGGAGGTATTTGTTAGCATTTTGTCTTGTTTTCAAGAGGAGAAGGTCCAAGGAGATCCAATCGAGTTGGAGAAGAATATGGCTTGAAGCAAGAAGAAGCAAACCATGCAGGTAGTCTATAAGTCGACTAACACACGAGCCTAGTCGACTAGTAGTCGACTAAGGCAGAAACAAAAAAGGAGCAGCTTACAGTAATCGACTATATATGTGTACTAGTCAACTAATATCAAGAATTAATCAACTAATCATATGGACTAGTCGACTAATATGGGCGTTTTCTAAAGCAAAATCAGTTTTCTTTTTCAGGCGTTGATTTCCTTTTCTGGTGGAGCATGAATAGAACTCAGTTTCTATCCAATGAAAGATTTGTTTCTAAACATTAAAGGGTCTAGAATTCTTCTAAATCAAGAAGATCAACTCCTAATAAGATTGATTAAGTCAAAAGTCAAGATCATCTCATAGTCCAAATAGGAGTTGTATTGTAAAATTCTATAAAGAAAAGTTGTAACACAGCATCGTAATTGTCTCAGCCAAGCTGATGTCAAGGAGAAAAAGGTGGAAAACACCAAGAAGATCGAAGGAAGCCAAGAAAGAGAGGAGTAAGGTGAAAGTATATAAAGATAGATAATACTCTTGTAATCTAGGTCTACATTAAGGAGGAAGGTAAATACTCTTACTGCATCAAGAGGAATGTTAAATCTCTTTGTATCAATATCAAGAAAGCTCTCTCAAGTTCTCTCCCCGTGGACGTAGGTCAAGTTTGGACCAAATCACGTTAAATACTCGTATTCTTTTTATTACTCTTTTATCTAGGTATTGCTAGTTTGATTGACAACAGTTTTTTCTTCACAAGTATTGATCATATTGTCAAGTTCTGCAAACGTCGATTCTGGGAGTAACAACTAGTATTAGTATGCCGATTTGTTACAACAATTGGTATCAGATAAAGGTTGACAAAGGGTGATATGTCGAAAATAAGAAGATCTACGACAAAGTTTGAGATCGAGAAGTTCAATGATAAAGAAAACTTCAACTTATGACAAAAAAGAGTGAAGACGTTGCGGTGCAATAAGGTCTTCACAAGACCTTACAAGGTCAGTCATCAAAATCTACAGGTACGTCAAACGAGGATTGAAAGAAGATAGATCAAAAAGCGACAAGTATGAACCAACTATGTCTCGCAGACGATGTGATGCATAACATGGCGGATGAAGAAACGACTACAGGATTGTGTCAAGATTAGAAATGTTGTATATGATGAAAAGCCTCTCCAACAAGCTGTATCTCAAGAAACAACTATATGACCTACGTATGAACGAAGAGAGAACAATGTTGGAGTATTTAAACTTCTTCAACAAGATCATCGCGAGCTTCTAATTGTTAATGTCAAGATCGACGAGGACCATGGTTCACAGTCGCGGTCTCGGCCATCGACTCGGCGGGCACTGAGACGGATCGGTCTCGGCGACTCGACTCGATATCGGGCGATACGTGCAAAAGGCTACATAAAAAGCTAAAAAAATTCTGAAAAATCACGATAAATCTTAAAAAAATATAGACATCCACATTCATATATCACATGTCCAAAATATATCACCTAACACACTAAATATAAAGTGAAAGTATAAATACACGCGTCGTCGGTAGAAGCATATCAAAATACATGCACAATATAGTAAATTACACAAACTACATTCATAAATACATGCTAATGTAGTTATTTTCACATTGAATTGCGATGAGGCACAAAATTATCATCATAATGCCGAGTCGACCGAGTCAACTCCGATTCTCAGCCTAGTCAGTCTCCTCTGAGTTGAGTCGACCGGCTCGTGACTCGGACTCGTCTCGGAGCGGGCCGAGACGGATACGACTCGGCCAACTCGTCTCCGACTCGGCCGAGTCTTTGAACCGTGACGAGGACACGACATTGATACTTCTCAGTTCGCTTTCACAATCGTATGATCACATCGTCACCATCACGCTCTACAGTAAGGAAACTCTCATCTTGGAGGATGTCACGTCAACTCTCATATCTAATGAGATTAGAAAAATATCAAATCAAGAGGAGCAGACAGGATCAGATTTGGTAGTCACGGGAAGGAAAGGAAGAAAATGAAAGAAAGATCTGGGCCCGTCAAAGGCGTGTCACTTTTGTCATAGGGAAGGTTATTAGAAGAATGATTGCAAGCATCGGCAAGAGTGATTGAAGGAGTAAGCTGCGGAGGCAGACATAGCATTGAGCGGTGTAGAGAACATTGAAGTATTAATGGCTTCCTACGAAAATAACACTTATCAAGGTAAAAAGTGGATATTTGATTCGGGTTTTACGATTCGTGTATGTTCCCAAAAAGAGTTGTTCAACTCCTTAGTTGCAAAGGATGAAAGGACTATCAAGATGGTGGATGGTTCGGCTTGCAAGATCTATTAGGATTTTGCCTTGTTTTAAAGAAGAGATGATGATCCAAGAAAATTCAAGACGATGGCTTGAAGCAGAAGAAGCAAATCAAAATAAAACAGATTCCTTTTCAGACGATTGTGAGTTCTCTTATTCTGGTAGGATACGAATTGGATTAAATTCTTATTCAATGAAGATTTATTTTTAAGATTAAAGGATCTAGAATAATTTTAGATCAGGAAGATTAACTCCTAAAAGGATTAATCAAGATTCTTCAGCCATCTAAAAGTCAAGATCATCTCATAGTCCAAATAGGAGTTGTATTGCAGAATCTTATAAATAAAAGTTGTAACCAAGCATTGTAATTGCCTCAACCAAGCTAATCTCAAAGAGAAAAAAGGTAAGGAACACCAAGGAGATCAGAAGGAAGCCAAGCAAAGAAAGGAGCAAGATGAAGGTGCATAGAGATAAGGTAATACTCTTGTAATATAAATCTAGATTAAGGAGAAAGGTGAATACTCTCGTTGCATCAAGAGGAAGGTTAGATCTCTTTGTGCCAAGTTATTAATAAAGCTCTCTCAAGTTCTCTCCCCGTGGATGTAGACCAAGTTTAGGTCGAACCATGTTAAATCCTCGTATTTTTTCTTATTACTCTTTTGTTTACTTATTGCTAGTTTGCTTTACAATAGTTTTCTTTTACAAGTACTGATCATATTGCCAACTTCTGCAAACGTCGATCCTGGGAGTAACAATTGGTATTGTAAAATATCAATTTCGTCACAACAATTGGTATCAGAGTTAAAAGTTGAAGGGCAATATGTCGAAGATAAGAAGTTCTACGACAAAATTTGAGGTCGCGAAGTTCAATGGCAAAAGAACCTTCGACATATGACAATAAAGGGTGAAAGCGTTGCTGGTGAAACAGGGTCTTCACAAGACCTTGCAGGGTAAGTCAGCAAAACCTTAGAAGAAGATGAATCTAAGGACGACAAGCACAATTCAACTATGTCTCACAAACGAGGTGATGTACAACGTGATGGATAAAGAAATTGCTACAAGATTGTGGTCAAGGTTAGAGACGTATATGACGAAAAGTCTCTCCAACAAGCTGTATCTCAAGAAACAACTACATGAGCTACACATAAACGAAGGGACGACGGTGTTGGAGCATCTAAACTTCTTCAACAAGGTCATCAGCGAGCTTTTAACTGTTGATGTCAAGATCGACGAGGAGGACAAGACATTGATGCTTCTCAGTTTGCTTCCAGAGTCATATGATCACATCGTCACAACCATGCTCCACGATAAGAAAACTCTCAACTTAGAGGAGATCACGTCAACTCTCTTATTTAATGAGATTAGGAAAAGGCTAAATCAAGATGAGCAGACATGATCGAGTTTGGTGGTCACGGGAAGGAAATGAAGAGGAGAAAGAAAGAAAAGTTCGTGCTCGTCAAAGGCATGTCACTTTTGTCACAGGGAAGGTCATCAAAATAATAATTGCAAGCATCGGCAAGAGTGGTTGAAGAAGAAGGGGCAAGCTACGAAGGCAGGCGCAGCATGAGCGGTTTAGAGGAAACCGAAATATTAATGGCTTCCAACGAAGATAACACTTCTCAAGATAAAGGTTTGATATTTGATTCAGGTAGTAGGGTTCATGTATGTTCCCAAAAAGAGCAGTTCAACTCTTTAGCTGCAAAATAGAAAGGGATTGTCAAGATGGTGGATGGCTCGACTTGCGAGGTCATTGGCACTAGAACAGTAAATGTTACAGAAAGAGATAGGACGGTGCATGCTCTGGCGGCGATCTGGTATATCCCGGAGGCACGCAACAATCTAATATCCATAAGAGTGCTCGACGAAGAAGGATGATGGATCCAAGTGCAACAAGGCGTCGTCACTAGGAGTGCCATTCGGATGCAGTTTTTACGCATCCGACGGATTCAGGTATGGATCCGAATATTCGTATTCGAATACAGATATGAATTCAGATTCAATTTCATCACATCAGATCCGGATCCGAATATCCGCACCAAATCCACTAGCGTTGCGCAAGTCTTTGGCAGATCCGCTGGAGCCTGGATCACAAGCTCCACCACCTAAAGATTCATTTAATTGCAAAGACTTATAATATAATATAATAATAATAATATATATACCTATATTATAATAGAATAGTAGTGTTTTAGATCTCTCTCACTTTCACTTCTCTGAGTTCTCTCTAACGAGCAGCTGCGTGTGCCCCATTCCCTTTCGATCTCCCACAATCTCCCTCAATCTCGATCTCTTCTCAGTTCAGAGCCCTCCTCCTCCCTTCTCCGTCCACGAGCTCACCTCTCCGACGAGTCTGACCAGCCGCCTCCGCCCACAAGCTCTCCTCACCCCTCGTCAACTCCGCCCGAGATTTGAACCGCGAAAGCTGGAATTCGAGCAATCTGCCACCTGGATTCACGAGCTTTCCTTTCCGATCAACCACCTCCCCTCGATCTGAACCGCTAGAGGAGGTATAACCGTATAAAAACACATTTCATTAGAACTTTAATTTTCCCCATTTATTGAAGCATAATAAATCTTTTTATTGTATGGGCATGTCTTATTAAGCAATCCCCACCTTGGATTTTTCTACTTAGACAAGGTTGAAGACACTCACTGCTCAGGTAGTTCATACTTTGTTTTTTTTTCCTTTTTGGTTTGATATTTCTGATTTAGCAATACAAAAACTTGTTTTTTTTCTTTTTGGTTTGATATTCATGATTTAGCAATACAAAAACTGTAATATATGAGAAATGTCACATGCCTCTTGCTTCACATAACATTTAACATACTTGAATATTAATTTTGGATCAAGTGTTTCTTTTGATGGATCATCTGTTTCATCTTTATCTACAAATTATGCTTCTTTTATTGTTTGATAATGTTATTTTTTAACTATTTGAGCAAGATTTGGTTAAATAGGGAATGACAAGAAATGAAAACTTAATACACATAAGTTGATCTACATGTTTCTAACATACCAAATTACCAATATGCATGTAGTTATTATAAGTAATATGCTAATATCATTCTTACAAACAGGAGGAAATATGTAAAAGTATATAAAAAAGTAAATAATCACTAAATTTAGTTTCAGGTGATCTTATTGCATGTTATTCCATAAAAAGTAAATAATCACTAAATTTATTTTCTATTGTAATTTAAAAAATATTTTTTTGTAAAATATTTGAATAAATAGCCGAAATGTTTGTGTTTATAATAGAGTATTATTTATAATTTACAGGATTTTGAAGACAAAAAGTGAGATCTTTGAAGTTAAGTGGGATCTACAAAGGTGTATCTCCGAGAAGGTATAATATATCTCACTTGCGTAAAAGTAAATGGGATTATTCTTTGATATATCTTCAAATTTTCATATTTAATCTTCAGTTTTAGGATATTACAGCACTTGTCATGAATAATGATTGTGTTTTTTTGTTATGAATAGTAAACTATAACCATGTCGTCAGATACTCCTTCGATTTCGGTTCAACAAGATGCAAATGTTGTTGTCACCACTTCCGAATCAACTTCTAGTAGTGTTGTCATAAAAAAAATAAGAAATATACCTCTGCGGTGTGGAATGTTTTACAAAGTTTGATAAAAAAAATAATAAAGGCAAAAGTAGGTGAAAATAGGTGATTACTATGATAAAAATGACTGAATGTAATCATGATGGTTTTAAAACTAATGCAAATAGTAAACATGAAACCATGCACTTTAAGAATCATTTAAAAGCATGCTCTAAGAAGCAAAAGGTTGATATCCGCCAACAATTGATACAAGTCACCGTAAAAAAAAAGATGAACTTTGACACTTAAGAATTATCAATTTGATGATGGAAGAAGTCAAAAATTGCTTATCAAAACTATTATTGCTCAAGAATATCCATTTAATTTTGTGGAACATGTGTTTACTCGAGATTATTTGCTTTCTCTCCGACCGACACATCATATTCCACGTCGTACAGCCATCAACAAAATATGCATGGAGATTTATGCGGAATACAAAAAAATTTATTTGACTTGTTTGCTAATTCCTCTATTAAAGTGTGCTTCACAATGGATAAATGGACAAGTTCTTCACAAAACAAGTCATATTTGTGTATTACTAGTTATTTTGTTGATGAATTATGGAGTTTGCAACAAAGATTAATTGAATTTATAAATGTTCGTGGTTCTACCAGTATTGACATATGTAATGTGTTTATGGACCGCTTCCTTGAATGTAATCTTCATAATAAGGTGCTAACCATCACAGTTGATAATGATATGGCTAATAATGTTGTGTTAAGGTTGTCAAGAGACCGTCTTAAAAACACTCTTTCTTGTAATGGTGTTTTTTTCGTGTAAGGTGCGGGGCTCATATTATCAATCTTGTGGTTCAAAACGGTTAAAAAACCATCACTAAAGCCATTGAAAAAGTGAGGCTTAGTGTTAAGTATTTGACAATGTCACCACAAATGAGCGAAAAGTTCTATCATGTTGCTAAGCACGTTAATCTGAATCAAAAGCGTCTTTCTCTTGATTGTTGCACAAGATGAAATTCTACTTTTATTATGTTGGATAATGCTTTGAGGTACAAACTTACTTTTAGTAGATTTGCACTTATAGATGAAAAATATATTCATTGTCTATCAGATCAAAAGTGGAATCATATTGAAACTTCAAGCAAATGTTTGAAACATTTTCATGAAGCAACTCAACTCTTATCCGGCACTAAATATCCCACATGCAATCTTATGTTTGAAGAGTTCTGTGAAATCCAATTGCTTTTGATTGAATGACAAAAGAGTAGTGATGATACCAGTGTGGCTATGGCTTTTAAAATGAAAAAGTTTGATAAGTATTGGGATATGTCTAATAAAATTTTTGCGGTGGCTACATTTCTTGATCCAAAATACAAGATGCTTGCAATCACTTATTTCTTTAATTTGATATATGGTGGTAATGATAGGGTGCATGCAAATGATATCTTAAGTGTGGTAAAGAGGCTCTACTAAGAATATGCATCGAAAGATCAATCTAATAGGCATGAAAATGTTTCAAGTTCTCACCCATAAGAAGTGGCAAGGGTTTGTGACAAGAGAAAAAGTAGATTTGCCTAATTTGTTCAAACCACTGAGAATGAGGCTACAAAGACGGAGCTTGATATCTATATGGAAGAGACTATTTTTTAATGGAATGAAGCAATAGATTTTTGATATTTTGAGTTGTTGGAAAAGCAATAGTGGAAAATATCTGATTCTTACAAGAATAGCACGAGATATTTTAGGTATTCCAGCATAAACTGCATCGTCTGAATCGACATTTAGCTCGGAGGTCATGTAATCGATTGTTATAGAAGTCGAATGACAACGGATACGGTAAAAGTATTGCTATATACACAAAATTGGCTTAAATTGGAGAAAGAAGGTATTGATTTAAGTTCTCTTTGGATTTTCTTATGTTTAATTGGTTGCATATTATATATATTAATCAAATTTATTTTTTCATAGTTACAAAGTTTGACACTCTTTGAAACAAAGAAGAAGATATTATTGTGGATGATGATTCGAATGAGATTCGAGATAGTTTTGTGAAATCAAGCATGCTATTCAACTTTTGCTTATTTGTTCTCTTCTTATTTGCACTTAGATAAAATAAATTATAATTGACAATTTTTTTTTGTTATTTTGGAAGGTGACATCATGGGCGTCTACGATAGGGAAGAGATGATATGATTTCTAATTGCCTCTCATTCTCATGACTTTCAAGATTTCATCTCTTCATTTTTGTCTTTCTTTTGTGCTGGATTGACATGGTTAACATGACTAAAGACTTGTAATTGTGATGATGGATTATTTGGTGATATAGCTACTTGAAAACTTGTTTAATTATATACTTAACATAAAATTACATAGCTTTTCTAGTAATAATTTTTTGGTAATTTGCCCGTTAAGTGGCAATTGAATGATAGTTTTTTGCCTCTTAACGCTAGTTTAACAGTTACTTATCACCCTTGCTGCCATGTCTTTAACCTTACTGCCTCCTTACATGCCTTCAAATTGAAGTAAAGATGTGGTATATATTCTCAAACTTCCACCTAAGCATAACTTCTGACTTAGTGTGTAGGGTCATTTGAAATTTATATAAATAAGGAGGCCATGCCTTCAACCCAACAAGAAAAGAATAAACTCAAAAGTATTAATGTTTGTTGAAGGTATAGTTGATATATGTAGCACTGGAGATGCTTACTCAAAATATCAATGACATGTTTATGATAAAAAATGCAATCAGTTAAGATTAGGCTCCATTTGAGCTCCTAGTGAGCATAAATCCTACTTGTGTCTGTTCTTAGCTTTGAATGCACACATGTGGTTGAGATTATTCTCTGCCATCATTATATTCACAGGCTTCCTTTTCTTTTTTGAATATACTACTCATAATGGTTCTGATTGCATGGGATTTTTTCTGCTTACTGTTTGTGAATTGGCGAGAGGTAGCAATAAACTTTATTAACTGGTTTAAAAGTGCATTTGCTTAAATGAGAAGTTTCTGCAGTTTCAGTCGTCTAGTTAATTGTGTAAATGGTGTGGTTTGCTTTCACTATTAGGTACATTTTTCTTTCACATATGTTGTTGTAAGTTGGGTAGTTTCTTTTTGGATTTCATATTGAGGAGACCAGAGATGTTTATGCTTATGCTGACAAATATGTGCATAGGAAAATATATTACCTCAATCAATTTTTATGTGACCTATTTCATATCAATGTCAGATTTTGAAGAAGAGTCAGTCGAATTCCCTTGAGCTGAATGTGCAGGAAGTTGAGAATCTCTGGATTGACATGGTTAACATGACTAAAGACTTGTAATTGTGATGATGGATTATTTGGTGATATAGCTACTTGAAAACTTGTTTAATTATATACTTAACATAAAATTACATAGCTTTTCTAGTAATAATTTTTTGGTAATTTGCCCGTTAAGTGGCAATTGAATGATAGTTTTTTGCCTCTTAACGCTAGTTTAACAGTTACTTATCACCCTTGCTGCCATGTCTTTAACCTTACTGCCTCCTTACATGCCTTCAAATTGAAGTAAAGATGTGGTATATATTCTCAAACTTCCACCTAAGCATAACTTCTGACTTAGTGTGTAGGGTCATTTGAAATTTATATAAATAAGGAGGCCATGCCTTCAACCCAACAAGAAAAGAATAAACTCAAAAGTATTAATGTTTGTTGAAGGTATAGTTGATATATGTAGCACTGGAGATGCTTACTCAAAATATCAATGACATGTTTATGATAAAAAATGCAATCAGTTAAGATTAGGCTCCATTTGAGCTCCTAGTGAGCATAAATCCTACTTGTGTCTGTTCTTAGCTTTGAATGCACACATGTGGTTGAGATTATTCTCTGCCATCATTATATTCACAGGCTTCCTTTTCTTTTTTGAATATACTACTCATAATGGTTCTGATTGCATGGGATTTTTTCTGCTTACTGTTTGTGAATTGGCGAGAGGTAGCAATAAACTTTATTAACTGGTTTAAAAGTGCATTTGCTTAAATGAGAAGTTTCTGCAGTTTCAGTCGTCTAGTTAATTGTGTAAATGGTGTGGTTTGCTTTCACTATTAGGTACATTTTTCTTTCACATATGTTGTTGTAAGTTGGGTAGTTTCTTTTTGGATTTCATATTGAGGAGACCAGAGATGTTTATGCTTATGCTGACAAATATGTGCATAGGAAAATATATTACCTCAATCAATTTTTATGTGACCTATTTCATATCAATGTCAGATTTTGAAGAAGAGTCAGTCGAATTCCCTTGAGCTGAATGTGCAGGAAGTTGAGAATCTCTGGATTGACATGGTTAACATGACTAAAGACTTGTAATTGTGATGATGGATTATTTGGTGATATAGCTACTTGAAAACTTGTTTAATTATATACTTAACATAAAATTACATAGCTTTTCTAGTAATAATTTTTTGGTAATTTGCCCGTTAAGTGGCAATTGAATGATAGTTTTTTGCCTCTTAACGCTAGTTTAACAGTTACTTATCACCCTTGCTGCCATGTCTTTAACCTTACTGCCTCCTTACATGCCTTCAAATTGAAGTAAAGATGTGGTATATATTCTCAAACTTCCACCTAAGCATAACTTCTGACTTAGTGTGTAGGGTCATTTGAAATTTATATAAATAAGGAGGCCATGCCTTCAACCCAACAAGAAAAGAATAAACTCAAAAGTATTAATGTTTGTTGAAGGTATAGTTGATATATGTAGCACTGGAGATGCTTACTCAAAATATCAATGACATGTTTATGATAAAAAATGCAATCAGTTAAGATTAGGCTCCATTTGAGCTCCTAGTGAGCATAAATCCTACTTGTGTCTGTTCTTAGCTTTGAATGCACACATGTGGTTGAGATTATTCTCTGCCATCATTATATTCACAGGCTTCCTTTTCTTTTTTGAATATACTACTCATAATGGTTCTGATTGCATGGGATTTTTTCTGCTTACTGTTTGTGAATTGGCGAGAGGTAGCAATAAACTTTATTAACTGGTTTAAAAGTGCATTTGCTTAAATGAGAAGTTTCTGCAGTTTCAGTCGTCTAGTTAATTGTGTAAATGGTGTGGTTTGCTTTCACTATTAGGTACATTTTTCTTTCACATATGTTGTTGTAAGTTGGGTAGTTTCTTTTTGGATTTCATATTGAGGAGACCAGAGATGTTTATGCTTATGCTGACAAATATGTGCATAGGAAAATATATTACCTCAATCAATTTTTATGTGACCTATTTCATATCAATGTCAGATTTTGAAGAAGAGTCAGTCGAATTCCCTTGAGCTGAATGTGCAGGAAGTTGAGAATCTACATCCTGAACCTCGTGATGGGAACTGCTAACGTCTACATCGTCAGCAAATGCCTAACCAATATTGGTACTTTTTTCAAATCCCTCTCATGTATGTATGTTACTTATTATTAACTATGCTTCTTGCATATATTCAAGATTAGTTAAGAAGTTCATTAATTACTAGATAATAATACTTAGATCTTTAATTTTCTACATTCCTGTACTTTTTGTGATGCATGTACATATACGATGATCATCAGTCTACTGAAATGAATCAAACAGTGGGAAGCAACAACCCTTCTTCAAACCATCATGCTCAGGTACTTCTATATTATACCACCTGCAGATATCTCGTAATCAATCTGTTTCTTGCTCAAATTAATACTTTATATTGCATTTTATGTTATTTTAGATGAGATAAAAAGTAATATAAGTGTATCCGTTTAGTTTATCAGCAATTATATCCATTTTTACATATCCGATTAGTATCCACATCAGATCCGCTAATATTCAATCCGTATCCGATGTCCGATTTTAGTGGATACGGATATCATTTTTTCATATATGCCTATATTCGTATCCGTGTCCAAGGTTGTGTGCGAATACGGATATGGTAAAGATAATATCCGATCTGAATCCGATCCGATGGCACTCTTAGTCGTTACAGTTAGCCAAGGAGACAGGGTAATCCAGAAAGGAGAGAAGTGTGGAGGGTTATACAAGCTGAAGGAAGGAAACTCAATTCGAAGTAGAGTTTCAAGGATAAGCTTAGAAGGGAGGACATCACGAGGTGAAGCATCAAGGAAAACTGCAACAGGACGTGAACCGGATCAAAGTGTTGTGGGAAGGAGAAAGGGTGCATTCGCGCAAAGCCCAAAATGGCCCAAGTCATGGCGGTAAATCAGCTAAAGGCCCCGAGGAGAGATACAAGAATTAAAGACTTCACAACACGGTTACAAACAAAAAAAGAATCAAGATATTAATCTGAAATCTCAAATTGTTTTACTAAAGGCTTGAAAAGCAAATCAAGGTGGAGATTGTTAGAATTTTGCCTTATTTTCAAGAGAAGATAATGGTCCAAAAAAATCCAATTGAGTTGGAAAAGACGATGACTTGAAGCGGTTGAAGCAAATCAAGGTGAAGCAGTTTTCTTTTCAGGTCATTGCGAGTTTTTTTATTCTGGTAGGATACAAATTGGATTAAATTCCTGTTCAATGAAGATTTGTTTCTAAAGATGAAAGGGTCTAGAATCTTTCTAGATCAAGAAGATCAACTCCTAAAGGATTGATCAAAATTCTTCAACCATCCAAAGGCCAAGATCATCTCATAGTCCAAATAGGAGTTGTATTGTAAAATTCTATAAATAAAAGTTGTAACCAAATATTGTAATTGCCTCAACCAAGCTGATCTCAAGGAGAAAAAAGGTGGAGAACACTAAGAAGATCAGAAGGAGGCCAAGTAAAGAGAGGAGCAAGGTGAAAGTGCATAGAGATAAGGTATTACTCTTGTAATCTAAATCTAGATTAAGAAGGAAGGTGAATACTCTTGTTGCATCAAGAGGAAGGTTAGATCTCTTTGTACCAAGTTATTAATAAAGCTCTCTCAAGTTCTCTCCCCGTAGTCGTAGACCAAATTTGTGTCAAACCACATTAAATCTGCGCATTCTTTCTTTTTACTCTTTTGTCTAAGTATTGCTAGTTTGTTTTACAATAGTTTTTTTTGCAAGTACCGTTCATATTGTCAAGTTCTGCAAATGTCGATCCTGGGAGTAACAATTGGTATCGTAGAATATCAATTTCGTCACAACAAGGTCATCGGCACTGGAACAGTTAAGATTACAGAAAGAGGGGACGGTGTGTGCTCTGAAGGCGGTCTGATATGCCCCAGAGGCACGCTATAATGTAATATCCATAGGGGTGCTCAACGAAAAAGGATGTCGAATTCAAGTGTAACAAAACGTCGTCACAGTTAGCCAAAAGGGACAGGGCTATCCTGAAAGGAGAGAAGTGTGAAAGATTATACAAGCTGAAAGAAAGAAACTCAGTTCTACGTGAAATTTCAGAGATAAGCTTGGAAGGGAGCTCATCGCGAGGTGGAGCTTCAAGGAAGACTGCAATGGAACGTTAACAGAGTCAAAGTGTTGCGGGAAGAAGAAAGGATGCATCTGGGTAAGACTCGACATGGCCCAAACCATGGCGATAAATCAGCCAAAGACCCCAGAGAGAGGGGGCAAGAGTTAAAGACTTCATGTAACGCCCCGATTCCGAATGTACGGGGACGCTACGACGACGTACATACGCAGGGCGAAAATACACTCGTGTATGTACGTTGAGCTTCAGTATCGGGAATAACCACCATATACACAATAGTTCCAGCATTAAATAAGTACAAAAATACCTGCAAAAAGGGTCAGTGATCATGATAGATATGGATAACAGGGATAAATAAGGAAATAAAAACAAAATAATAAAAATACCTATGAATAGTATATGTGACAAGTCTCCTATGTATATCCCGTGAAATAGGTGATATGTACATCAAGGATCAGGAGGGTTACACTTCACGGCACGGTTACAACCAAGAAAGAATCAAGATAGTAATTCAAACCTCAAAGTGTTTTACGAAAGACTTGAAAAGCAAATCAAGGTGGAGATTGTTAGGATTTGTCGTGTTTTCAAGAGGAGATAGTCCAAGAAGATCCAATCGAGTTGGAGAAGAAGATGGCTTAAAGTAAGAAGCAAACCATGCATGTGCTGATTAGTCGACTATAAAGTCTATAAGTCGACTTACACAACCTAGTCGACTTGTCAACTAGGGCAGATACAAGGCAGAAACAGAAAGAGTAGTTTACAATAGTCGACTAAATATGTGTACTAGTCAACTAATATCAAGAATTAGTTGACAAATCATATAGACTAGTCGACTAATAGGAGCATTTTCTGAAGCAGAATCAATTTCCTTTTCAGGCACCGATTTCTTTTCCTGATGGAGTACGAATATGACTCAGTTTCTATTCAATGAAAGGTTTTGTTTCTAATTCTAAAGATTAAAGGGTCTAGAATTCTTCTAGATCAAGGAGATCAACTTCTAATATGATTGATCAAGATTCTTCAAGTATCCATAGGCCAAAATCCTCTCATAGTCCAAATAGGAGTTGTATTGTAAAATCCTATAAATAAAGATTATAACTCAGCATTGTAATTGTCTCAGTCAAGCTGATCTCAAGGAGAAAAAGGTGGAGAACACCAAGAAGATCAGAAAGAAGCCAAGAAAGAGAGGAGCAACGTGAAAGTGCATAGAGATAAAATAATACTCTTGTAATTTAGGTCTAGATTAAGGAGGAAGGTGAATACTCTTGTTGTATTAAGAGGAAGGTTAGATCTCTTTGTATCTAGTTATTAATAAAGCTCTTTCAAGTTCTCTCTCGGTGGACATAGGCCAAGTTTGGGCCAAACCACGTTAAATTATCATGTTTTTTCTTATTGCTCTTTTGTCTAAGTATTACTAGTTTGCTTTACAACAGTTTTTTCTTTGCAAGTACTGATTATATTGTCAAGTTTCGCAAGCATAGCTTCTGGGAGTAACAATTGATATAAGAGCGCCAATTTGTTACAACAGTATTGTGGGAGAAAAGCCTTTCTTAAGCATGCTTAAGCAAGATTAGTATCTGTGGGTAACCTTGGAAATCCTCACTTCGGCATTATAATATAACCTATGATATTTTCCCATCCAACAGCCCAAATCTCACATATTCTCATCACCATTGAATAACAACGATGACTCCTAATAATATCTTCTATAATATTCCCCCATCTAACAACCGAATCGTGCATTAGACTCTCATCACCATTGAAAACCATAATGACTCCTAATAAGACTCTAAAGCAATAATCCCCTCAAAGAAAACACTCTAAAGCAATAAATAAACATCACTAATGTAATTATATAACTATTATTAGCTTGCTAGATTAAAATAAACGACTCCACTAAACTACAATAAAATTAAATAGAGTAAACAACTAACTAAAGGCAAACAAGGTTGCTTAAATCAAATGAACATAGCTAAAGTTGTACCGGACTCCCACTCAACTAAAAGTTCAAATCTCCCCCATGCAACAAAATAGGAGATTTTTTTAATTTATGCATAAAGATGCAAACCATTGCAGACTTGCTATGAACATTTTTGGAGCATGCAGAGGTGTACAACTCCTCCAGGTCTGTTGAGGTCTGTGTGCAAAGAGACAATCAGACAAATAGACCTTTTTTGGGTGCTTTATTATGTTCTTTTAGTAGTTCGTTCCTCCATTTATGAGGAGATCTCCCCTCATTTGTGGGGACTTCCATCTCCTCTCTTTGGGGCACCTCCTTCCACAATCTGTCTCCCTCCCTCGATGTAAGCCTAAGGGCTGATGTCAAACAAATATACATAAAAAGACTCATCTAAACAGAACTTATTTGAAACAATCTAAACAAGACCCTACATAAATCATTAAATTCGAAATAAATCTTAAATATGCTCTATGGACCAAATTCAAATAATAAGTTTATAAATCCTAAACTTAGCTCAAACCCCTACCAAATATTTGAATTAATACACTCCCTAATTGCACTGCCTCAGCTCAACGCTCAAGTTTCATGAGTTGCCTTATATGACAGTTAAGTTGACTATCAATGATAAAACAAGAAATGAAACATCACTGTGAAGCTGAACAGCTAAACAGCTGAATAAAACGTAGATAGTTGGGGAACGAATAAACTTGTAAAAACATAAATCCCATTGGTTCAAGATTTTGAGACACAGCCACCTTTTATAGACTGGTTAAATAACCAATAGGCAGGTGTAAAATCAGCTTATCAACATAAGCAGAGAGATGAGCAACATAATCATTGCCATCATTCAGGCCTCTTTAGTCATGATGACGTTGGTTGTAGGGCATAATTTGTAACTCTAGAAAGCTTCAAAAAATCTCTATAGCGGGGCTTGATATAAAACCTAAGCTCTGATTTGGTAGGTAGGAAAATCTAACCTGTTAGTCACAGAACTTAAGGTCGTGCTACTGAGCAACACCCCTCCTAGGAAACTAGCCAGTGAGGCCTAGCTCACTCGTAAGGGTGCGGGGTTGGGTTATTGCTGAGCACAAATTTTATATACTTTATATATATATATATATATATATATATATATATATATATATATATATATATATATATATATAGAGAGAGAGAGAGAGAGACTTGTGTCCTTCCAAAAGGATTTGAGCCCGGATCCTTCCCACTCAAATTCAACCCTCTGACATTCGAATACAAGATCCACTCCATTGAAGTTGATCTATATTATTTCAAGTATTTATAAACAAAAAATCAAATGTTTTTAATACTTTTTGCCCATCCATCAAGTAGGGGGAAAACAAACGGCCTAAATAGTGAGTTGGTTAGTTTAACGGTGTAGAACATTTGAAACCTAACAAAAATTAATTTGTAGGGGTTTTTAAATGTATAGATCATAATGAAATGGCCGGATCAAAAATTTGTATGTCTAAAGACATAGATCTAACCAACTCACTACTTTCGGCCGTCCATTTTGCACCACTTGATGGATGGGCAAAATTTATTCAAAACACTTGATTTTTGGTTTATACATACTTAAAATAATATAGATCAACTTCAACGGAGTAGATCTTGTATTCAAATGTCGGAGAGTTGAATTTGAGTAAGAAGGATTCGGGCTCAAGTCCTTTTGGAAGGACACGTGTGTGTGTGTATTAATTTTGTATCTAAAATAATGCTAGTTGAGTGTTTTTAGTTAATTTTGCAGAATACATGCCTAAATGCATTATTTCAAAAGAGAACATGGTTTAATGCAATAAAGGAGTCAAAAGAAAGCTTGTGAACTCAAACTCATAGTCAAGTCACATTGAAGCCACACTTCACAAAGGGAAGCCCAACAATGATGGATAAAATTAGGTCTATCCAATTCAGATTTGGATAGTAGAGAATATCTTCAGTTTAAATCAATCTATATCTTATCTAAAGCGAGTTTGAGATGTCGATCTCTACAATCAACTAGTTGCAACTACAAGAGATGCACTTAAGATCCTAACAATCAAGCAGTTGTAACTATTAAAAATACAGTTAATAACCTAACAAACTTGTTGTAATTATAGAAAATGTAGTTGAAATCTTAACAAACAATTGTAACAAACTCAAAGTATAAATAAGGGAGAGAGGCTTGAGCTTAAAGTACCCCCTGTATCCTTCAAATCCTAAGTGGAAGCTTGTCGTTGCAATAAAGGAGTTTGGAAAGTATTTATAATAGAGTTGAGTATCAATAAAATTTTCTTCTTCATTCTACTTTGTTTTTTATGTACTTAGTATCATGTGTAACTAATTCAATATCTAGGGTAGGATGAAACTAAAAGAATACTCAAATAGCTAATAACTCATCTCTCTTGTTGCGATCATTGTCATAATTTTATTAGGTTAAACAACATTAAACAATCATTAAATCATCCAAGATCTTTGATAAATTAAAAGTGAGTAGTATCACTCTAGTTTATATTGAAAGATAATGATTTAAAACTATTGAAGTTATTGTTTAGTTTAACTTAATCATCTTTCGGAATCAGTATCTTGCAGCTTGCTTGCCTACTTAGCTCATAAATAGATAGGTTATGGTGATCATATATAATCATATAATCTACACTTCTTAACTAAGTAGAAAGTAAAGACCATTATGCTTGCATGTCTTATCTTTTATTTTGTAGACACTTAGCCATAGTATAAATCATGATATTTGAAGAGAGAGTGAACTAGTTACTTCATTTTTTCATGCTTAGTGCATTCTTTTCTCTAAATTGTTTTTCTAGTGACATTTTCTTGTTTAAAGTAGTGATAATCAACCATCTTCCAAGTTTATTTCTTAATTCGCCTATATAATTTCTAAGTCACTAAAGAATATCTCTTCCTTGTGGATCGACCCGTATTTGCATGTACTCCACCGCACGCCATGCACTTGTGGTTTAACTTAATTTATCACGAACGGCTATTGGAGGTCCTAGGGCAAGGGGCTTTGTTCAAATATTATAATAATAATAATAATAATTAATGAACAAATATTTAGCTTGGATAATTACACATCTTATGAAATGAAGAGTGCTCTTAAATGCATAGCTGCAAGGGCACATTTATAGCTATCCATATATAAATGGTGATCATACCTTTCCACCTTCAATGTAGCAGAGAAACCTGTCTTTCCACATATTTGATCCATAGCTGGCATACCAGACCACAATATTTGATAGAACTGACCTCCATGGAGAGCAAAATTTATCAATTTGCTCAGGCAGAAGTTTCGGTATTCGATGAGATGATTCAGATGAAACTACTGAAATTTGCTCTCTTGTAGGGTCATTTGAAGTGCCAGTCATCCCAAGATCATTGCCATCAACACTTAACATCGATAGGGGTAAAATTACATCATCAACAGTCTCAGCATAGGTGATGGAACCTATAGCATTGGAAGTACCTTCATCATGGTCCACGTCAGAATCAGAACTAGAGCTCCAATTTACCTGAAAGTTTAACAGGATTACAGATGTAAGCATTTATCTTTTCCATTAAGCATTTATGTCCTACTTTTCTGCTTAAAATCTTCCATACGAGTTTTAAAGTAAAAGCGACCAAGATAGGCTGCAGAATTTATTAATCCTCAAGTTGTCACCAAAACTGAAGCCTGAATATGGCTATTGAAGCAGAGTACTGAAAATGTGTTTCTCAAGCAGCTGGTGAACAATATTATTACCACTGAAACCACATATATGCAGATGTTTCTAAAGTGAAATAAGATATCAAGAGTTAGAAGAACATACAACGCTAATCAAGAGAAGACCAAGTAACTGGGTTCAAACTTGAAAGTAGCTATTATGTTCAAATAATGTATCAGAAATTTCCAGTAAAACTGGTGACTAGGGGTCCCATCGGATCAGATATTGCCTTTACCATATCTGTATCTGCACCAAACCTTCGGATACGGATACAGATATTAGCAGATGTAAAAAAATTAAAAAATGATATCCGTATCCGTCAAAATCAGATATCAGATATGAATCGGATATTAACGGATCGGATGTGGATACTAATCGGATATATAAAAATGGATACAATTAAGGATAAACTAAACGGGTATACTTATATTACTTTTTATCTCATCTATAACAATATTAAATGTGATACATGTTATGATATTATTGTGTACATATCAATACTTTTACCGTATCCATTGTCATTCAGCTTCTATAGCAATGGATTACACAATTTCTGGTGCTAAATGCCGATTCGAATACCATGGTTGATGTCGAAATACTCAAAGTCTCTCGTGCTACTCTTGCAAAAATCAAATACTTTCCACTATTATTTTTTCACCAATTCAAAATATCAAAATATAATGCCTTGTTTCATTGAATAATGTCTCTTCTATACGGATATCATTATCAAGCACCCAACATTTGAATATCAGATCGAATACAAATAAGATATTGTTTTTATCATATCTATATCCACACCTAACTTTCGGATACGAATACGGATACGAATATTGACAGACGTGAAAAAATAATATCTGTATCCAGATTTGAGGCGGATTCAGATGCGGATATCCGTGAATAATCTGCATCCGGTGGCACCCCTACTGGTGAGTGTTGAGTCCAAGTGAACTAAAACAAGCATGCACAACTTCAATGAAGGTGGAGATCATATCGTTGAACAAATAAAACCGATGTGCAAGAAAGTACAGGCAAAACTTCTGGATGCCAAGTGAATCCCAGATCACCAAATTGAAAGCAGAAAGGTAAAAACATGGATATGCTAGACATCATTGTTTTGCACATACATCATATCAGCATATAAAGGACACAATCATGAAGAGCAAGAACAAAAGAATAAAAAAAGTGGGGTGTTTTTTTCTTTTTGGTTGGATTTTGTAGGTGGGTGGGTTTTTTTTTTTTTTTGGTGTGGTGGTGCCATGGTCGTGGGTGGGGTGGGGGGTCTGGGTGGGTGTTCTTTTTTTCTTTTTTTTCTTTTCTTTTCTTTTCTTTTTTTTTTTTTGGGGGGGGGGGGTGGGGGTGGGGGGTAGTGCTGCTAGTTTTCTCAAAATTACTACATCAATGTGAAACTAGGAGATCAAGAAACCAAAGCTGCTGAATAAGATCCACATCAGTTGCACAAGCACTAAAGGTGCGAATATTTCCAGAATTCTCAAAGGTCACCTAAAATTCATCAAACAGGAAACTTCTGGGTTCATATTTGTTCATATTACTAAATAACACAAGGGAACGGTGCACTGTTTTTGTCTTGTAGTTGAAGCATTGTTTGCTTAAAAATGATGGTCACAAGTGAAGTAAGCAACACAAGAAATAGCTAAAAGGAAAAGCAAGACGGGAAATGAGAGTAAAATACCTCAACTGGCACAGGCCGGCTGTTGCTAGTCAATACATCTTGTGGTAGCTCAACAGACAGAGTTGGCCAAACATCTTCAGTTCATCACGAACCTGGGGAAAAAATAACCTCAGAAAATTCCTCAAGTGCATAGCAATGTTGAGAAAAGGAACATGCAAACAAGATAATACCTCCTTTATTACACGCCATGTGGACTCAAAAGGTGTACCTTCCAAACATCCATCTATAGGTTTTTCTTCTAACAAAGTTTTCACACAGGCAAGAACAGAATGTGATATAGAGTTAAGGTTGTAGCCACCTTCCAAAGCCATCACAATCTTTCCTCCAGCAAACCTCAATAGCTAAAATAAAAGGTGATATAGTTAATATTAGGATGCATTATGTTAAAGAGGCAAGCTGTATTTACAAAAAGACAGAACAGCTAATACAGAGATGAAGGTCCTTGAAGGACATACCACTACAAAAATTACTCAAGATGGAAAAAGAACTCGAATGTATTAAGATTACCAAAAGTTGCTGGAACGTTATTAATTTATTATTAAAATTTAAAAGTAATAAAAAGGCCCTGTTTGGATGGAAATGAGTAATAGAATCCCCCCCTTTTTTCCAGTAGTAAGTAAAGAGATAATGTGAAAATCATGTGTGTGCAAGGGTGGGATTTTTTTTTCCTTTTTGGTGGTGGTGGTGGGGTATTTTTTTCCCCCATTTTTGTGGGGTGTGCGCGCGCGCGGGTGTGTGAGGGGATTGTTGGTCTGAAAAAATCCAAGGCTAACTTCCACATTTTGTGTGTTTGGGTGAGTTAGGAGCATGGTTCACAGTCGCGGTCTCGGCCGCTGACTCGGCAGGCACTGAGACGGATCGGTCTCGGTGACTCGGATCGGTATCGGGCGATACGCGCAAAACGCTACATAGAAAGCTAAAAAATTCTGAAAAAATCACGATAAATCTTAAAAAAATGTAGATATCCATATTCATGTATCACATGTCCAAAATATATCACCTAGCACACTAAACATAAAGCGAAAGTATAAATACACGCGTCGTCGGTAGAAGCATATCAAAATACATGCACAATATAGTAAATTGAACAAACTACATTCATAAATACATGCTAATGTAGTTATTTCCACATTGAATTGCGATGAGGCACAAAATTATCATCATAATGCCGAATCGATCGAGTCAATTCTGATTCTCAGCCTAGTCAGTCTCCTCTGAGTTGAGTCGATCGACTCGTGACTCGGACTCGTCTCGGAGTGGGCCGAGACGGATACGACTCGGCCGACTCGTCTCCGACTCGGCCGAGTCTTTGAACCATGGTTAGGAGGGAATTAACATTAACTCCTCTTGAATTCCCACATATCCACATCCAAACAAGGCCAAAACAGTGTAGAAGATTGCAAGGGATATTATGAACATGCAATAAAATTTCTTCTAAATCGATTCTTGTAAACAACATGATCTCGAAGAGATGATTTGAGTTAAAGATGTTATGGAAGTAGCAAAACTTATGCTTTGAATGGGAACCACTGACCTTTTTAAGCATAAGTGAATACCCAAATGGTGTAATGCAACAACCGCCTAGTGGATCACCAAGAGCTGTTCAATGATGCACAGAGCAAGATAAGAATAAATAGAAGTTGATGAGTAAGCATTGGATGCTAACACAGCAAATCAATGGACCTAAAAGACTATCTGTGTCTCCATATTTTAATGGAAAAGCAGACAATAAAGTAATTAATTTTAGATTATGTGTCTCCATAGCATAAAAAACAACCCGTGCATATCATAAATGCCACAACTGACACATTCAACCATTAACATTCTACATTTCAGAATAGAGGTCACCATTGGGGGAAATGCCTATGAAATTATATTGATTCTTTACCTGTCAATAACTGAAAATTGTATGACAACTTTTGTCTTTCTGTTGAACCTTTTTTTTTATTTCAACCAATCTTCAGCTGTTACATTCACAATAACATACAACAAACTGACAAAGTAAAACTTCAGTTGAAACCGTTTGGAAAATATTAATAGGAAAAAGGTTTGAGCATGAGTTGAAATATGCACCAAAAGACCAAAGTTAACCTTGCCATGAAATAGGTTCTTGGCCGATTTGACAATCAAATTCTGAGAGTTAGTGTATGCATATGATACAGTTATGACATATAAACTTTCAGCCCACCAGTAATTGGGATGGGCACTCACTCTGACATATAAACTTTCAATGAGATAAAACCTTATAGTATAAACCTTGGCATAAAGAACCTTTATTTCTATAGGAAGAAACAATTTTTCATCCTAGAAGCAAAAGTTGTATGCATTGTATATGAAAAGAAAAGGATCGTGCTTGCATCTAAGAAGGATATCTAAAGTCATCACACTCAAATGGTACAGCTTGGCGAAGAATGCAATGCTTCATCTAGCAAATTAGCTGAGTAATAAAGCCAGCCTCTTACAGTAAATAGTAAACCCGAAAACTTTCAAATAGCTTTTTTTTTTTATCATTTGAACAATAAAACTACGTCCTTATATCACATTTACTGTAACTATATCTTCTGATGATCCTCTTATCCATGATCATGTTAACTTTCCAGTACACTCACTCTCTTAGTATAAAGCAAGGACACCTTTCACAAGCACCTTTAACATAGGTTTAACTTGAATAAGATTTTTTTTCTGTATATGATCCATCCTCATAACTTTTATATTTGCCTCATTAAAACTATTCTTGCCTATTTTATACTTCACTTGATTGAATCAGATATATCTTTCTCCATATTTTTACTAAATTTTATACTACCCTTTTGAGCCAAACTTCTAAACATTGAACTTCTCATATTTCATTGTCCAAGGAATTTCAGTAATTTCTGTCAATCATTTACCTAGAGGTTGACGATTCAGCATGATTTGTATTGATTATAAATCAATTTAACTTGCTTCTTGATCGCATGGCACCAAAATCTTCAAAGATGTGAGTATTTCCACCCAAATTTAAAATCATTAAGTAACTAGTGTATCCTAGCAAGCTGACAGTAGGATTTCAATTAAAGGGACCATAATGACCTTTTGGATCAACACCTGGAATCACATAGCATATCTTAGGTTTCAATTTCTTAGTTTTGTATTTCTAAATGAATTTATACATCGAAGGGAAACTTATAAAGAAAGAATATCACTAAACAAGACTGTATGCAAAAATTATACACAAATTACGAAAGACATCATGTAACTAATGAGGCAAATTATGTACGGCGAACCATAACCTGCATCAAATCCAGCAGAAATTAGAACTATGTCCGGATTGTAAGCTTCCGCTACAGGAAGTAGCACATGATCCCAGACGGCAATGTAGTCTGCATCACCACATTTTCCATGTTCCCACGGGACATTTATATTATATCCTGCACCAAGGTCTTCCCCAATCATACAAAGAGAACCATCACCACCAGCTGGGTAGAAACTTCCAAAGTCAAACCTGCAACTAAAACATGCCTGGTACTATCTTCTTTTTGCCTCTGATCAAATTTGGAAGGAAAAAAACACTGAAATTGTTCACAAGACAGCTCGCAAGAATAATCAAACTTGAGTTTTCTTCATTTTATGAAAATTGCTAGAAACTTATACAATTGAACAATAATATTCCATATCCACTGCTGCATGTGCAACTTAATTTAAGGGAAGGAATTCCCCCATTATACAAAAAGGGGAGTTCAAGTGTGTATGATATGAGGACTGAAATCAATAAGAAAGAGAAAGCAAAGACAACGCTGCTGTTGTCATTAGAATGAATTTTTTCCTGGAATTTCTCTAGCCAAGCCTAGACCAAGAAGTGCAAAACCAGCTCAAATAAGCATAGTGAGACTTCCTCGTTGTATATTAATTCCTTGTCTGAATTCTTATGTTTTGTGATAATTCTTTGAGCTCTTGTGTGAAGAGGAACGCTCGGGTTTCTGTGTGTACAGAGTTGCAAACACACTCATGTGCAAAGCTTTGGTGTATGGAATTGAAGATCTGCTCCAGTTGAAGCAAGATCTCACATAAAGGCTATTGGACAGAAATGGAAAATCCCATAGGAGGGAAGGATGACCAACGGGTGGCTGATTGAATAGCCAGATCAGGATAAACTTTGTGCTCGCTCCTTCCTTCCCTCTTCCTCCTACTTTTTTCAATTCATTGATCTATTTGTTGTGTTGTTGCCTATAATTGCAACTCTACATGTTCTGCATTTGCAATTGAACACAACCGTATTTAACCCTTCCAGGATTTGTCCACATGGGTTAACTATGCATTTAACCTTTTGTTTTCCTCATACATGATGATAATTGGGATAGTCAACTACATGCCAGATGATGATGGCACCCTTACAACTTATGTGTATCATATATATGATAACCACATTTTGTATGTGTATTATGACCTTTTCAAGAATTGTAAGGTTGCCACATTGTTATAGGATAAAAAATATTTTCCTCCCCACAACTTCAAAATTTTGGAGCAGGGCTCGTTTCTCGGGTGGGGATGTAGGTTGAAGTTGTGGCTTTGTTGTCCCTTAGAGTCTCATGCTGTGAAAAACATAACAGACTATTGAGTACCAAGTAAGCAATAACGAGAGCAGCAAGGAGAAACTAGGAATTGCAAAAAGTAAAGGGAAGCTTCTGTAACAATAGACGTGACAATAGAAAGAAGAAGAATGATGAATGGTAGTTCAACAATAAAACGGGTGACGAATAGAAATGATCTTTTTTGGCGACTTCAAGATGGTAGCAGAGTAACCCAGATTCCAACCCAGCCAAGCACACATTTAGAAGCAGATGTAGCTTTACACACTATGGAGGTCATAACTAAATCTTTCAGAATGGTTCATTAAGTTGAGTTTATTGATATAAAAAAGATAAAGCTTAAAAGCAGACATGTAACGGAATGTCTTGAGCTTATTCTGCAAATGACCTTTAACAATATCTATAGGGTTTAATTTTAGCAGAACCAGGAAAGTAGTTTGCCGAAGTTTGTGGGCTCCCTACTCAATAATAAAGAAAGGAAATGAAATCAGTCTTGAAAGGAAAAGAGTAAGAAACTGAAACAACCTAAAATTGTACCTGTGCACAGAGAAGAACAAAACCCGAGAGTCCTTATAAAATACATTCTGGGTGCCATTGCCGTGGTGAACATCCCAATCGACAATCAATATCTTTTTAATACCCAGTTCTGGCTGTAACAAGAAAACCAAAAAGAATAAAAGTAAGTTTTTGAAGAGGACATGAACTGCCAATTAAATGGAAGAAAAGATTGAGTCAAGCCTTTCTTTTATTCTTATTTTCTCACAAAAGTTCACTAAATGAAATCATGTGCTTACTCTCTCGTTCAGAAGAACATTTGCTGCAACAGCCACGTTGTTAAAGAGGCAAAATCCCATAGCTTCATTAGGCTCTGCATGATGCCCCGGAGGCCTAACAATAGCCATAGCAGAACTTAAGTCTCCCTTTACCACCCTCATGGATGCCTAATTTAAGGAAAAGCCAGATTACTTGTAGATTGAAAAAGACAACAAAAATGAACTGCATGCATATTGCAGGTTTAAGAATTCAGCATATATCTCCAGTAAGTATAACCTAAACCAATGTATAGATATTGCACACTTATTTGGATTATGTTGAATATAACAAGCAACTCGGGTAAGGAAATGGGAAGTTATGTTCATTACCTCAATAACCGAACCTGCAGCAAGGTAAGCAGATTCAGATGAACCATTGTTAAAAAATATAGAATTAAACTTAGAAGCAATCTTCAGACGTCGAGAATCAAACTCCTTGGAACTGATACTCCTAATCAAAGCAATATGTTTTTTGGTATGAACAGAAGCCAGATACTTGTCCTCAGCTTGCTTTGCATTCAGCACTACACATCTGAAAGATATTGCTACGTAGGTTAAGAATATGATAGTAAAAGGTTAATGCTCATAAATGTTAAATAGGTGAAAGCAAGATTCTAATGTTCATTAAGGATTAAGAAAATAACAGCCTATTTGATATTTCATTATAAACAAGTCCATGATTTTACTTTTCTTATAAATATAGTGACTAAAAATACTATTGAGATCAATTTGGGAAAAAAATGATGTATTATATCCTGTTCAATTTTGATCAGTATATATTGTGGATGAATAAGACCATTGGCAAGTGGTAGCAACAAAAGAAAACTGGAGCTAAAATGAAGTGTTAAAACTTTAATTAGAAGAGATGCAAGAAGCATGACATGTTCAAACATGCAGATGACTCAAATGTCAAGAGTAATTACGAAAGTTTAAACTTAGTTTTATTAATTCACTATATATAGGATGAAGAAATCTATGAAACAGCATGTGCAGTCAAAACCATCTAACAACGCACCAACTTGCTCCCAGTACCTGCTAGTTGGTTATCTATTTTTTTTTTCTTTTTCCTTCAGGGATTAATCTTTCGACATAGATGACAAATTCTAAGAATAAAGCTTTCAAAGTCCACGCTAAAAGACCATAATTCTACTGAAACCAAAGACCTATAACTCAGTACTTCACAGTCTTCCAATATTGCAGTCATTAAACCCATTCAAGACACCCAAAAACCAGAATTTTAGGTCAAATCCTAAACCTCTGAGATAACGCAGTTTAATCCTTCTCATTGTGCTCAAATTCAGTAATTCAGTAATTCCTACTAAAATAAATTTTCAACTCTCATTGAATCCTCCGAGAAACCCTAAAACCTAAGGATTCTGTCTTTGATCCTTCTAATTGTGCTAGAATTCCAAACAATTCAAAAACGAGAATCTGAATTGATCTGCGACATGAAGCTCAAAAAAAAAAAAAATTAAGAACAAGAATTGTATCACAAAAAATTTCTCTGATTTGTACCTCTGAGGGATCCCTTCGGACTCGAGCTTCCTCCAAATGGCCCTGATCCGCTCCGGGTTCTCGGGATGCCGCTCGCCATCCGGCGTCGCGTGCGCACACATCGCCTCATCGTATACAAGCCCGACACGTGGCGTTCTAGAATTCTCCGGCGACCCCATGATCGCCGGCGAGAGGAGCGCGGATTTTGGAGCGGAGAGGCAAATAGATGGAACCGACTTGAGCGTGAGACACAAATAGAAAGGCTGGGGACTGATTGGTTGGTTACTATTTATAATATTTTTTTTCTTTTTCACCTTTTTTATTTCTTTTTTATTCTTTTGAACTGTACTTTAATTTGGGAGGGAAATTTCTGCTTGTTGTGAAATTGTGGTTTGAAATTTTTTGAATTGGATTGGCTCTTAATTTTCCTTGTTATTGCTGCTTTTAATGCAAAAATGGAAATTTTCAAGTGATTTTTTTTTCCTTTCCTTTTTTTGATCATTTTTTTTTCTTTTTTGAAGGTTATGTAAAGGATAGATTCTAGCCCTCTACTTTGTGTCCATTAAAAAGCATAGATTAAGGAGAATAGATTCTGGGCGTGTTTGTTTCGCCGCAAAACGCAAGTCGTAAAACTTCTTTTCCATTTTCCATTGTTTGTTTCGTTGAAAAACAAGTTGCAAAATGTAACTCTTCTTTTCCCATTTGCAGTTGCTACAGTTAAATTTGTGGTCATGTAAATATCACTTTTACACTCATATTTTTCCACTTGCAGTTGCTACAGTTAATTTTGTGGTCATGTAACTCTCACTTGTAGTACACTTACAGTTCAAAACAGTTACTTGATAATCAATATATAATTTAATATTATTAAATATTTAATATTTTAAATAGTGTTCAATTTCTTATTTAATTATTTAATTATTTTATATTTAATCTTTAATTTTTTATTGTTTTTAATATTGTTTTAATATTTAATATTTTACTATTTAATTTACTATTTTTATTTACTATTTTATTTAATACTTTGTTATTTTATTAATACTTATTCCATTTTTTATTATTTTATTTAGAGTTAATATTTTATTAATATAACAATATTATACTTTAGTATAAAATTATTATATATTTAATTATTTATTTTTTAATATAAAAAATTACTTTATATATCATAATATATTTTATTATTATATTAATATTTTATTATGTTAATATTGTAATAATAATTCAGTATAATAATACTATAATGATAATTTATTATTAAATTATAATTATATTTTACTTTATTAATTTTATATTTCTATAATATTACAATAATATTATAATAAAATTTATATTATAATAATTTTCAAGTATTTTTAATATTATAATATTATAACTATATTTTATTATTTTTGTAAGATTTTTTTATATTATAATAAAATTTATATTATAATAATTTTCAAGTATTTTTAATATTATAATATTATAGGTATATTTTATTATTTTTGTAAGATTTTTTAATATTTATATTTTATTAGTATTCTTAAAATTTTATTAATGTTCTTTAGATTTTCTTAAAATTTTATATTATTTATTTAGTTAATATTTTATTAATATTTTACTATTTATACTAATATTTTATTAATATTATTGTTATAAATAAAATATTAAGATTATTAATTTTTTATCTCAAATTTATTAATACAATTTAATTTGCAATAGTAGATTTATTTAATAGTATTTATAATATTTAAATCACTGCTACAGTTAATTTTGTGGTCAACTTTTTCACTTACAATTTTACATTACCAACCAAACACCGTAAAACACAATATACTTTACCATTTACGCTTTCACTTTACCAACCAAACACCGTAAAACACAATATACTTTTCCATTTACACTTCACTTTATCAACCAAATACCGTAAAACACAATATATTTTCTCTGCTACAGTTTACTTTTTCCATTCTCATTTTATGACTTACGACTTGCGACGTTTTGCAACGGAACAAACAGGCCCTAACTATTCCTTCAAGGATCTTATTATTCAGTTCTGACTTGTGCGTTCATTGGTCTTTATAAAATACTAGATTTTTTGGCGCATGCAAATCAATGAGAAAATAAATAAAATTTACATTAAGTTTTTACTGTTTCAATGCAATTTTAATTTTGTAAAACGATATATATGTGTTAAAAGAGAGATGTGGGATCCATTATTTATTAATTATTAAATTAGTTCAGTTGCTGATGGTATGTCCTTGTTAAATCCACTCATTAAAAACTTAGGGACCTCGTTATAATCTTTTATGTCAAATCGTAATTAGGAAAAACTCAACTTCATAATTTTATTCGCTTCAGTCACTTTTTTTTTAAAATCAATCATGTGCACCCACGAGTCAAGCGCAGAAGCGCTCCTTAGCGATGAAAGACACAAATGCTCCGCAGTAAACGCTTCGAAAAAAAAGCGGCTCACTTTGAAAATGCAGACTGCTTGTATATAGAAGACTGTGACCGTGATCACAGTTCGCAAAACAAAAACCTATTTCTGAGAACTGCGACATGATCGCAGTCCTCACAAAAATTTCATGTTTCTGAGTCTTCATAGGAGTGTGACCATGATCGCAGTTCTCATTATTAAGACATATTTCTAAATATTTATAGAACTACAACCATGATCACAGTCCTCATTATTATAACATGTTTCCGAGACTTTACAGGACTGCGACCATGATCGCAATCGTTACAAAATTTCTTATTTTTTAGTCTATATTAGGACCGCGATCATGATCGTGGTCCTTACAAGAACACAAAATCTCATCCTGTGTTGGGACTGCGACAATGATAACAGTCCTTACAAAATGCCCTAATTTTTATTAATAAAAGGACTATGGTCACGGTCTTCTAATGAAGAACTACAAGCATAGTCGCAATCATCACATAGAACTGCGATCATGAGTCGCAGTCCTCATATCACCATCGCCATCATCAGCAGACACCCGTTCACCGACATCGAATGATTCCTAATTTTTTTTAGATCTAAATGTCACATCGATCACAAACACAAACAAAATTCATCGGAGCACGAGCAAACGAGATTGCAAAAGGTCAATCACAAAAAAAATTGATCTGGGGGCTCTCCACCCTTTTTTAAGCCCCGCTGCGACCTGACCGCAGATCAACCCGCGAATTACTCTGCGTCGAGTTCAGACTTAAGGGGAGACAAACGTTGAGAGCGATGGGGAAGGGTAAAAAAGGAAATAAAAACATATAAAGAAGTGGTAGTTGGGAGGAAACAATTTATACTTACTTGGATAAGTCTATAGTAAATAAAATTATGAAGTTGAGTTTTTTTCTAATTATGAAGCAAAGTGGGTGGTTGTAACGAAAATTTTCCTAAAAACTTTTATCAATTTTCAATTTCCAATGACATATTTTTATTAATTTTGGATAGTAATTTGTCATATTTTGGATAAAAAAATTGCATGTATGTCTGTCTCATCGCGGAGACTTGATGAAAGCATAGTCCTTGCCGTCGGCTATCGTCTGATCGCAGCCAGCGGTCATCGACCCTCTCATTGCGGCCTTCCTCTATGCCCTCATCTGCCTCGTCAGTCTCGCCTAGGGGTCAGCAGTTCTCAGGTTTACCCGAAATAACCGAGCAATAACCGAAACACGAACCCTTTCTAACCCGAACCGCAGCCATTCGGTCAGGTTTCGAAATCGGATTCCAAAATCCGAACCCGACCGAAATTTAATTAACATTAAAAATTAAATTACATATCTCTGTATTTCAAAATTCAGAGAGAGGATCAGATCAATCTCTCTCTCACTCTCTCATTCTCTAAAATCTCAATGGGCGGATGGATGGGAGATCATGGTCTTGTATGCTTTAAAATGAAAATCATTTAAAACTTGAACCTTGATTGGGAGGTATTGTAATATGATGTATACACTTGAACTCATTGCTATGTCAATTGGTATCATTGAACTCTTTCAATTGGTATCATTTTGATCTTTTTGTATACTCATATGTTTATTGTGTATGTATATTTTCAATTGGTATCATCTATTGGCGATTGGTACTCATTCTATTTCATACACTTTCATTGGTGCTTAAGATATAATTTTTCACAAAATCTTGTTTATGCTAGTGCTTGAGTTTCAATTTTGTTTCAATTGATTACTTTTAAATTGGTATCAAGCCATGCATCCTTTTAGTTGGTATTTCATAAAGGGGAGAAAATTTAATTTTGTATTTCAATTGGTGATTCTTCAATTGGTATTTGTTTCCCACTCCCTTACTTTATGATTGAAAATTTTCATATTGGTATCATATGTTTGATATGAAATTATTTACATTGGTATCAAAATTTTATTTAGACTTTCAAAATTTATTATTGATATCAAGATGTTTCATGTGTTTTTACTTAAAATTGGTATCTAAAATTTTTTTAAGAAAAATACAAAAGTTTTGATTTGTATTGACTATATGCATATAGATTCATGTTGAGTGTATTGTGTATTGAAGAGCTTAACATCTCTTCTTTATGTGGTACACGTGTGTAGGGGGAGCTTCACATCTCCTCTTATTCATTACATAATATGTGGTATGTGAATTAGGGCTTAACATCCCTCTTTCATGTAATGCATATGTGTAGGGAAGCTAACTTAGCGTCTTCCTCTTCATGAATGTATATAGCATATAACATTTATTGATCTTTGTTTATTTTCAATTGGTATCAAGATGCTTCATTGACATATTTTCAATTGATATCCTAATTGATTGTCACCCCTTATTGACCTTGTTTTTATTTTTAGACAAAAGGGGGAGAACATTGTTCTATTGTTTTGATTGACTTAAAAGGGGAGAAAAATTTTACCCATCATTTTATTGTTTGGATTGTTTAACCCCTTCTTGATCTTTTTGTTTGACAAAAAGGGGGAGAAAAATTTGTGTGATTTGATTTTACTTTGTTTACCCCTTTGTTGATGATTGACAAAAAGGGGGAGAATTATTTGAGAGTTTAACATGTTTTTATATATGCATACTTATGTTTTTGCATATATTAAGTTTTATTGGTAAGTATTAAGTTTTTTATTGGTATCTAGAGCATCTAGTATTTTTGTTGTTAATGCTTTATTAATTTAATTGGTAACTAGAGCTTCTAGAACATGTGTTTGTGTTTTATGCATATTGATGCATACATGTTTATGTACATTCATTGCATATATTTTATTTATTTGTTTATGCATGAGTTAAGGGGGAGCTTCTTTGAAGCTTAACTTTAATCCATGCATATATAACTCCATGAGTTTTGTCATCATCAAAAGGGGGAGATTGTTGGCCCAAAGGCCTTCCACTCTAGTTTTGATGATGATTAACTCATGTAGTTATGTTTACTAATAATCTTGTGTTGTTTAAGTTTCAGATCATTAACCAAGATATTAGTTGGTGATTAGCTTCAACAAGGTGTTTGAAGCTTTTCATGATGATTCCAGGGCCAAAGCTTCAAGATCACACATTGCCTAGCCCATGGATGGAGTTTTGGAGCAAGTCTACTTGAAGATGAAGATCATCCATAGTTTAGATAGTGTGTTTTAGATCCATTTGTAAAGTTTAGTATAGTTGATATGCTCAAGTGCACACATCACACACGTTTCATGATTTGGATTTTGATTTTCATGGATAGTAGATCAAAACAAGTTTACTTTATTTCTATGTATATTAGATATGTTCTAGATATACATACATGCTTTAAACTTGCTAGACAAACTTATTTTGATATTCCTATTCATGTGTTGAAAAATCAAGTTTGACAAAAATACAAGTTTTGTTTTTGATAAAATTTGCAAGACTCAAAAATGAATTGAATATGTTGATACATGTCTTGAAACTTTTATCACTTGTTTGAGTTTTGATATAAAATGATTTTGGTGATTTTTAGAAGTATTAAAAGATTTTTATAAAATATTTTTCCCAAGTTTTCTGACCCAGTTTTCAGTTCCAGACTCAACCAGTCGACTAAGCCAGGTTATTAGTCGACTTGGCTGATGTCCGGTCGACCGGACGTACACAGATCTGTGCACGTTTGGAGTCACTGGGACGGTCGACCGAGCCGGTCGACCGGGTCTGAGAGCTCTGCTCTCGGGTTGTTTGGGTTGACCGTGCCGGTCGACCGGGATGAGAGCTCTGCTCTCTGTTTGTTTGGGTCGACCGGGCCGGTCGACCGCAGTTGCCCAACGGTCATATTTCTGACCGTTGGCGGTCGACCGGGTCGGTTGACCGGCAGCCTGTCAGGCTGCCAGCTCAGCCTAACGGCTAGTTTTCTGATGGGCCTATATAAACCCCATCTCTTTGGGGATTTTGGCCAAGTTTTTTAAGAGGAAAAATTCCAGTTTTCTGAGGTGTTTAAAAGAGTTTTAAAAAGAGTTTGTGGGCTTTAAAACTTCTCATCTTCATTATTTTGGGTTTTTAGAAAATCAAAGAAAACTAGGTTTTGGGATTTTGATTTGATCTTGCATTTTCTATCTTTTACAAGAGACTTCCCAATTAGTTTTTCTTTGTTGCTTGTTTCCAAAACACTTAGTTTTTTCCACACTTGAGCTATATCTTCTATCCTAAACTATTAGGATCTTTGTTTTGTGGAAAGAGAAAATAAAAGAGAGAGTTTTGAGGTTGTTGTTGTAACCTCTAAGTTGTACACCCTTATTCTTGTTGTATCCCTCTTCGGTAGAGGTGATCGGGTGATTGGTTTGTATCCCTCAAGTGTGAGGTGATTGAGTTTGTTTGTAAACCCTCTTCGGTAGAGGTGTTGGTTGTTGTTGTTGTTGTATTTAGCTACAGGCCTACCCCTCGGTTGTGAGGTGGTTGTTTGAGAGAGGAGTTAGGTACTCAATTGTTGTACAAATCCTTCTCGGTGAAGGTTCCCTCGGTGGGAGTCCTCGGTGGACGGTATAGTAGATTGGAAATCCTACACGGTGGTGTAGGCGGGGATGTAGAGCAAGGGTGCTCGAACCTCGAAACATATCTTTGTGTTTGCGTTTGATCCACTTGTCTCTAAACTCTCTCTCTTTACATTTGTGCAAAGCATCATACTTCATTCATATCATATTTGCTTGTGTTGAGCATAATTCATCTTGTCATATCAATTTATTTGCTTGTGTTGTGCCTTGCATAATCCATATTGCTATATCCTTGATTGCTTGGCTTGATTGTGTGTGCCCATTGCTTGGATTGCTTGTGTGTGTGTGCCCAACTTATACTCATCCAACAAGAGCTTCACATAGCGCCTCAACCCATTTCAAGGGAATCAAGGGAGTTAGTCCAGAGCCTCGCAAGGGGAATTCGGCTACACTTGTTGTATTGTATTAGTTTGTGCATAATTTGCATTAGCTTCCGCATTTAGCGCACTTAGTTTTACATTAAGTTTTAGATTAGCTCTAACACCTATTCACCCCCCCCTCTAGGTGTTTTTCAATTGGTATCAGAGCTAGTGCTCCTGATACTTAGGCTTAACATCCTAGGAGTGAGATCCATTTGCTTGCTAATCTATTGTTTGCATTTGCTTGTTTGCACACATTTAGTTTACCATGGCCTTCATGACCCCACCTATGTATGACCCTTCCAACATTCATGTTTGGAAGATTAGGATGACCGTTTATTTACAAACCCTAGGTCATAAAGTTTATCTTGCTATTACCAAGGAATCCTTCCTTAGTGATCCAATCATATAGGGGCCAATGCACAAGCCCTAGAGGCCATTAGAAGCACTTTATCTAAAGATTATCTTTTACGTGTTTCTAACCTTGATTCCGCTTTTGCAGTGTGGAACAAGTTAACAACAACCACCACCACCTCCGAGCTTCAAGTGCCAAACCAACCGGAGGAATCTAGTGGAGAATCCGATTCACAATGCTTCATGGTCCAAGGGAATGACTCCCTTGAGGTACATTCGGAACCCCACTTAGATAGTGATGATTGCTCTAGTTCTTCATGTGATAATTTTGATGCCCATGCTTTAAATGAAGAACTTTCTATTGTTTGTGAAAAATTAATTGAAAATTATAAGATTTTGAAAAAGAAAAGTCTAGAAATTGAAAAGAAAATAAGAGTTTACATTCTAGACTTGATGTTGTTTGCAAGAGAAAGAGGAGATTGCTAATGAGAGGGATTCATTAAAATCTCAACTTGATCTTGCACTTAAGAAAATAACTTTTTGAAGTCTAAAAATGATTGTCATGCTATTTTGAAGAAAAATGAAAATTTGTCTTCAAAAGTTGATTTTGTTTTAAAAGAAAATGATTCTTTGAAAATTAAGATTGCTTCAATTTCTAAAGATTTAGAAATGTTTTTAAAGAAAAATGTTGTTTTACAAAATAAAATTGATGCACATGTTTGCCATGCTAGTGTAGCTTCTTCATCTAGTCTACCTAATGCATGTACCTCTTCTTCTAAGATCAATGATGATATTTGTATGTTAAAGAAGAGAGTAGATTGTTTGGGCTCCACTATGAGCCAATGTGCCATGAACCACACTCGCTTGGAAACCTTGGTTCGTAAGAAAACAAGTTCCAACTTTTATGCATGCACACCCTCCACGGCATACACATACTCCACACGGACACCATCAACACATGTATGCTCATGTGTACACATGTACACATTGTGGCCGAAAAGGTCATCTTGCTAAATTTTGCTATGATCGTTTACATGTTGAGAATTTAGCAAAGAAGTTTGTTTGGGTTAGAGAAGGGACTAACCCCCATGGACCCAAGAAGTTATGGGTACCAAAGACCACCCCTCCTATTATTTTTGATGTAGGTGTGGGCTCTCACATGACGTGAGAGTGATGACACCTTGGAGTGGATGCGTTTCGGACTTAAAGGAGATCAATTGGATGCATCACTTTCAAGGGAAAGTTTGGTGGAGAGGACCACCTTTGTTTTGGAGAAATAGAGCGGTGCCCTCATTGGTTTTGGTATCGAATCTCTAACTCCTTATGTTTACATGCTTTCCATGTTTATCTTTCATAGCATGATTTGATGTTTAGTGATCATCTTGAATATGTCATGTTGATTAGATTAGTGTTATACTTATTAGTTGGTTGAAACATCCATATTTTATATGGACTTATATTTTTGTGTTTTCACCTTGGTAAAACTAATTTGTATGACCTAGATCTAATGCACATGCATGTACATATTGATCATATATGTGTTGTATTTCATATTGATGTTTTATAGCATGTTTTCATTGTCTATGGATTAGTATGTAAATGCCATGATTATTAAATCCTTGACATACTGTAATACCCCGTTCCCGGAATACGTACTTAGTTGCGTATTCAGTTTTTCGATCGTATTTTTCGATTTACTTCCTGTATTTGACCGATTTCAGTTTTAAAAAATCATTTTCCAACATTATATATTTTCTATGATTTTTTGGAATTTTCCTGAATTTAATTAAATATTTTCAAAACCGGTGTCGACCAGTGTCGCTGATCGATTCTCGGATTTTTAATTCACAAACAGTTAGGAATTTCTAGAAGGTCCTTTAGACTTTATTTCTTAGAATCTTATTTTCTATCTAAATACTTTTCTGAGAATTTTATGAATTTATGAAAATTCCAACGGAGTCGGTAGATAACTGATTCCGGGATTTTTAGTTTTAAACTATAAATTATTTCTTCAAACGAATTCACCATGAGTCTTAAAATATTATTCTTGATTTTTAGTAAAATTTTCGGGTCGTTCCGAGATACTTGAATTTCGGACGATTTCGGTATTTTCCGAAACGTTTTCCGCTCTCCTCGACTTAAACCCGGGAATTTGTCTTTTCATTTTAAATCCAAGAGGAAATATCTTCCCTTTTAATTTCTTTTCCTTTTTCTTTTTCCTTATTTCCTTCCTTCCTCCACAACCACAAGTTTTTTCCATTTCCAAAATTCCAATCTTTTCCCAAATTTCACCTCCACTCACTTCCACCAACCCCCTCATTTAATGCCTCTCTCTCTCTCTCTCCCATGGCCGGCCAAGTGGCCAAGAAGAGGGACACTCATCCCCTCCCCTATTTTGCAAAACCCCCTCTCTTCTTCATTATTTACACCTCTTTTACAAATCCCAATCCTATATAAACATTTCCTTTGCACTTCTTTTCCTTTTTACTTCCTTCCACCAAGAGAAACCTTCACCCTCACCAAATCCTCCTTCATCTCACTCAAACCCTAACTCCAAAACACCTAGGTCATCTTCTCCATCTCAAGCAACCACCACTTCTTTGGATTGGCATCGTCCGCAATATCGCCAAGGATCAAGTTGGTGTATCGTCGACTACGATCTTTTCGGAACTCGTAAGCTTCGATTTAACCGTTCAAAGTGAGTATTTTTACTCACCAAGACTTGTTCAATTTCTAGTATACTGGTGGTTATAATTCATGTATGCTTTGCCTTCAAAATCATGTTTTTGGACCATCAAACACAACCATCAGAAAATCTGTTCTGTATTCTGTTTCTAGACGATTAGTCGACTTGACCTAGGTATTAGTCGACTAACCCATCTATTTTGAAACGTAACCTTTTCTGGAACACAGTTTTAGTCGACTTAGACTATCTATTAGTCGACTATAAATCTTTGTTAGTCGACTACACCTTCCACCCTAGTCGACTAACTTATCCTGAATCAGAAACTCACTCTCTGTATCACAGACTTAGTCGACTTAAGTATCTGTTGGTCGACTTATAATCATTGTTAGTCGACTAACCCTTCCACCTAGTCGACTAACTTTTCCTGAAACCAGAATCCAACTCTCTGGAACTCAGTTTTAGTCGACTAATCCAGACTGTTAGTCGACTTAAGACCCCTATTAGTCGACTAACCATTCCACCTAGTCGACTAATTCTGACTGTTTGTCTTAGTTGATTTCTTTTCTGAATTTGGATCTTATCATTGGTTCATGTGCTATGTATTATTGTTACTGGTACTTCATGACATGTTACTTGATGGACATTACTTCTTATTACTCCATGACTTATTATTGTGTAGTCCCATTCCATACTTGTTAATAAATGGATATCGCCACTTATCATGCCATCACTTGAACCAAGCATGATACACTTGACTTTTGTATAAAATGGACCACTTATATTGGGTCGGGGGAAAACATGCGAATATCGATATGTGTTCGTGTTTACGTGGTTTTAGGAATGTTGTGCAACTCATGTTCCGGTCTGACCTGTGGGCCACCAGGGGACCGAGGGGAGTGCTTGCTCCCTCTTCCTGAATACTATCATGATAAAGGGCATACATAAGTCCCTCCTGTTAGCCTAGCGGCTGGCTTCCGTCACCAAGCAACGGAACAATCCTGGACCGTTATCCCGGGCATGTACGGGATCCACTGTAAACATAGTTCGTCGATACAACCGCTGGTTTTTCAATACAACCTTGCTTTACTAGGATATGGATCTATGTGAGCTGGGACGCTGGGTCACATAGCTAGATATCATAGTAAGACAAGTAATAATAATAAAACATTAACTGTGGATCTATTGTATTCAGACTCTTACTCTTTATGCGTTCATTACCTACTGATTGATATTTATCTTACTGTTCCCCCTTACTTATTTATGTCTCTTATGCCATTTGGCTGTAGCCTGATTATTGTTATGAGGTCTTGACCCCCTTGGATTTGCATATTCGGTTCTAAAGCTTGGATCGAAGTGGAGCCATCCACAGAGGATCAAGCTTTCTTTAGTGAGCAGGCCGATTAGCTCCAGTCTTTGTGCCAGATCTCTCTTTTGACTCACGGGATCTTCATCCTACTCGTGAGCTTTTTTGTGGTTATATTGTATCTTTTACTCTTGGACTTGGTTGTGATGTAATACACATGTAATGTGTAATACTTTATCATATCCTGTGATAGCTTTGTAGTTGTACTTTTCAGTTGGCATATGTATGGATCCACGCTTAGTCGTGTACTCTGATTCTTGTTGTACTTATTGCTTAGCGTATATACGTGGGGCACTTCTGACCTGCGTATATACGTCGCAGTGACGTCTCCGTATCCGTGGGATCGGGGCGTTACAGGTTGGTATCAGAGCCTAGGCTCTCACACCTATAGTACAATCAAGTAGCAAATTAATGAAATTGCTATTGCCAACTACAATGTACAAAGTTATCTAGTCCTTCTTGATCCCTTCTTGATTCCTTTCCCTTGTGTCCTAAACTCCTTCCATTTTTTCAATCCCAGTTATCTTATCCCAATTCGGTATGGAGAGAAGGACGGGACGAAACCATTCCGGACAAGCATCGAATGGACCCACGGGAGAGAATGTCGATATTCTGAGGGTCATCCAGACAATGATGGAGAATCAGCAACAACAGACGGAACTTCTTCGGCAAGAGTTAGCAGCTCCAAAGGAACAGAGGCCGGGGAATATTTCAGACTTCAGACGGCTGCAACCAGCCATATTCACGGTGAAGAAACCCCTGGATGCTGAGCAATGGCTGACGGTACCTCAGACTTGTTGAATGCAGCTCGAGTTCCTAAGGAGAATCAGGTGGAGGTTTGCTAAGATTCAATTGAAGGATATAGCCAGAACATGGTGGCTAGCTGAGGAGGCAAGATTGGAGAAGCCTGTCACCTGGGACACATTCTCCAAGAGTTTCTATAACAGATTCTTCCCTGCCACTGCTCAGAAGGACATGGAAGAGCAGTTCATCAGACTTCAGCAAGGGAATAGATCCGTGGATGAGTATGCCGCG
This sequence comes from Agave tequilana, assembly GCA_038442645.1. Classification (NCBI taxonomy): domain Eukaryota; kingdom Viridiplantae; phylum Streptophyta; class Magnoliopsida; order Asparagales; family Asparagaceae; genus Agave; species Agave tequilana. The sequence continues at coordinate 2,492 of JAVJIF010018705.1, read as the reverse complement.
GAATTTCTCAGACTTAGCCGCTTTGCTCCGTACATGGTAACTGATGAGGAGAGCGGGCTAGTAGGTTTCAGCAGGGCTTGCAGATGGACATCCAAGTTTTCCTAATGCCCCAGCAGCTGAAGACTTATTCAGAAGTTCTCACCATAGCTCGAGAGGTGGAGCGTGGGCTAGAGAAAAGCAAGTGAACCAGATGAGGAACCAGGCCATGAAGAGGCCATTTCCACCTATGGGAAGAGGAGGCCCATACAGAGCAGCGAAAGTTCAGGCTATGAGGCAACCATTCGACCAGCTCCTTACCAGGCGGCTCAACCACTTTCTTTCTGCAGTTATTGTCAGAAGCCAGGCCACATTCGACAGACTTGCCGTAGGGGCAAATGATTATGCTTGGTGTGTGGTTCCCGAGACCATTCCATAGAAGCCTGTCCACACAGGAGAATGGGGATAGCCGGCCAAGCTTTGCCAGCACTGCAGGGGACCGAATGGACAGAGAGCACTTCCAGGCCACCGGGCAGAGGAATCAAGGACCGATGATCAGGAGAGTTCCTCCCCCTCCTCCACAGCAAGCTATTCGCCCAGTCCAGAGAGGAGCTAGGACTGCTGCAAGGCGTGGAAGGGGTCAAGCCTTCAACTTGACGGAAGTAGAGGCTGAGACTTCTGAGGAGGTGATAACAGGTATATCAGGGTGCATTCTAAACCTGTTTTAGCCCTCTTCATTCAGGTGCTTCACATTGTTTTATCTCAGATCATTTTGTGGCATTGCATTCCATACCTGTTAGATCTTTAGACCACAAATGGGAGATTAGTACAGGGAATGGAGTAGTCATATCTTCTAGAGTTTGTGCTGACTGTCCAGTAGAACTTTGTGATAAGACCTTGGCCATAGATATGCTCGTACTAGACACCAAGGGGTACGACGTAATCTTAGGCATGACCTGGCTCAGTCAATTTATGCATTTATTGACTGTAGGGAGAAGAGATTATTTTCAGGATCCCCCTTCAACCGGAGTTCAATTTAGTGGAGAAGTGAAGTCTACTAAGAGAAAGACTCGGTTGACTACTTCGGAGGTTCAGAAGGGAGTACCGGTGTGGGATGAATTTCCAGAGTGTTTTGCTGAGATCTCAGGACTGCCACCTGAAAGGATGATTGAGTTTTCTATTGATACTGTGCCTGGAACAGCTCCTATATCCAAGGCTCCGTACAGGATGGCACCTACGGAGTTTAGAGATTCTGAAGAAGCAGCTGCAGGAATACTCTGATAAGGGATTGATTCGGCCAAGCACTTCACCATGGGGAGCTCCAGTATTATTGGCAAACAAGAAGGATGGTGGTAAAAGGCTTTGTATTGATTATAGAGAATTGAACAAAGTTACCATCAAGAACAATTATCCCTTACCAAGGATTGATGATTTGTTTGATCAGCTTCATGGAGCCCGAGTATTCTCTAAACTAGATTTACAATCGGTTACCATCAGCTTAGGGTGAGAAGGAGGATATTCCGAGACGGCATTCAGGACCCGTTATGGCCACTATGAGTTTCTAGTTATGCCTTTCGGAGTCACCAATGCCCCTTCAGTTTTCATGGATTTGATGAACAGAGTGTTCTCGCCCTATTTGGATCAGTTTGTAGTGTTTTTATAGATGATATCTTGATCTATTCAAAGAACAATAGGGAGCATGCAGAACACTTGAGGATTGTATTGCAGACTCTACAGCAGGAGCAGCTTCATGCTAAGAGGAGCAAGTATGACTTTTGGTTGGACAGTATGGCCTTCCTTGGACACATAGTTTCAGCGAAGGAATTTCAGTTGATCCTAGCAAAGTCCAGGCAGTGAAGGACTGGCCAATTCCAAAGACGGTGACTGAAATTAAGAGTTTTTCTTGGACTAGCCGGATATTACAGACGCTTTGTCCAAGATTTCTCTAGGATTGCAGCCCCGTTGACCAGCTCACCCGGAAGGAGAAAGGTACATATGGACAAAGGAATGTACTGCAACTTTTGAGCAATTGAAGCAGAGGCTCATTTCAGCTCCAATCTTGAGGACTCCCTCAGGAAAGGAGGGATGGTCATATTCAGTGATGCATCAGGAAAAGGCCTGGGTGTGTACTTATGCAACATGATCATATCATAGCTTATGCATCCAGGCAACTGAAGACTCATGAGCGGAATTACCCAACTCATGACTTGGAGCTAGCAGCTGTGATATTTGCCCTGAAGATCTGGAGGCATTATCTTCTGGAGATAAGTGTTGATATACACGGATCACAAGAGCCTCAAGTATATTTTCTCACAGAAGGAGTTGAACATGAGGCAGAGGCGGTGGCTGGAGCTGATGGCGGACTATGATATTGACTTGCAATATCATCCAGGCAAGGTCAATACAGTACCGGATGCACTGAGCAGGAAGCCAGAGAATAGGGTGCTTGTCCAACTTACTCAGCAGAAGGAGTTGATTCAAGACATCATCAGATTGGACTTAATGTTGGTACAAGG